>CM034152.1:589105676-589156502 GCA_019776745.2 Taxus chinensis | reverse complement strand
ATAATTTCATAAAAATTATCTACCTATTTGGAGATATAGCCAAGCCTTCACAATTAGGGTTTTGAATCAGTTATGGTTGAGATCAGGATTTGATACCACTTGTAATGAAATTACTTAGATAGATCTGAATATCAATAGAAATATAACACCAAAATGTAGAGAAATGATCACAATTTGTAGGTATAATAACTTATCCACTTCGAGGGGGCAACCTCCAAACCATACAATAAGACTCAAGTACTCAATATAATGATCATCTACTACATTCTAACTCCTATATATACCATTCCTATGTTATGTCCATCGCCAAGGCCGACCTAATAATGATATTATAACATATATGAAAGAGATGCAACATGATAAGAAGATATTATATCCACATGTCGACCATATGCATCTAATGTAACATATAGGATTAATGGTATACCAGATTAATGTTGTATTATTAAATTTTATTAATAAAAGTGTGCTTTTCAATCATGGAATTATAGTTTAAAATAATTTTTACATCTATTTAATTTATAATTATAGCCAAGCAATGAGAGAAGCAAGTGTGATAATATAAAAATATATGAGGAAAATGTCATTATTGTAACGATTATTCATGGTAGTCATTTTCAGATGATGTTACATGACTAAGTTACCACATATTAATAAATGTGTAAAGTTGTGAAAATAAGGAGTGGTTAATAAAATATTACCAAAAAGTAATATTTAATGGTATGTTACCTTGTGAAAAGTATGGTAAAGAGGGAATGATTCTTTTGTAAAATAATAAAACAACCCGATAATGGGAATGAATGAGATTTACCATGTAAAATAGTTATCTAATTAAATAATGAAAGTGTGTGTTGGTTGTAACTACCCCTCAGATATTATAAAAGGGGTGTTCATCGATGGATTAGGGAAAGACAATATAAAGGAAATAATAATCGTAGTAATTGGAAAATTTAAAGCTCGCAGAGAATGAACCAAGTACCTTGCGAGTGAGATGGGATATAAAGAGTGCATCCAAATGGTGGTACAAAGTACACTTTGGATGTCCCTAGCCAAGGTTAGTTAATTGTATGAATATGTGTTCATGATAAAAATAATCATTTACACAAGTGTGACTGTGTTGGAGTGCTTCTACTTGATAGGGTTATATAGCCAAACATTGATGACCCTCTAGATATGTAATTTAAAACCTCTAGATATGTATTTTAAAACCTCTAGATATGAAATAGATACTTTAATGTTTATTTTTTGCCTATATTCATATTTTCTTTATAATTATATTAATGAATTGTTTCTTTAATAATTATGCATATAATTAGTTTATAATACTTCTTTGGATTTTCTTTAGACCATGATTATAAATCGTATTTTTAAAACTATATTGTTTTGTGAGAATATGGTCACGAAAAATGACTTAAAACACAAGAACAAAAATCCCATAGAAATTAACAATTTAATTAAAAATTGATTATGAAATCCTTCAATACAACATTAATAGTGTGACATGTCAATAAATATGGCCGACCTTAAATTTGACATAAATTTTACTATTAGAGGGTACTTTTCCTTCTTACTTAGATAAGGGTTCAAAAAATAGAATATCTTTAACATATGGTTAAGTTCAAAGCTATTTTATTTTTCTAAAAATAATTTTTTAACCCAACACACTAGTGCAATTATACTACAACCATTCATCATCAATCAACAAAAAAATGTGAAGAAGCTATTAAAGTTATTAATCAATATAAAACCCTTTAATAAAAAGATTATGTTAAAAATACCAAATAAATGCCCAAATTAATACATATTGACATTTTCATATACTATATATATTCATATTTAATTGTATATACATATTAGTTTGATTAATTATTAATATTTATATTTAAATTATGTAAATAAAAGTAAATTTAACTAATTCCGAAGTTTTATATAATTTTAAATGCTAAATTTTATTCATTACAAGTTCATCCCATCCAAATAAATTATTTTTCAAAATTTTATCAAACAATTAAGATCTAATATATAATAATAATAATAAAAATGTTTAATTGATATTTTATAAATTTAAAATTAGGGAATATACATAAGGTTTGGAGATATATTTATTTTAGAGTATGATCTAAGGAAATATGTTTGAATCTAACCCTAGAAATACACGATAATATAAGGATCCTCACAAGAAGAAAAACATATATGGTTAGAGCAATTTTCTAAAAAAAAAGAGATCATTTTGAAATATATATGATTGTAAAAACACTTCTAAAAGTTAATGACATGTTGTTAAGATCTCACATTTCCAAATTTCATATGTATTTTGCAACACATTCTAATGTAAAAATAAAATTTCTTCTTCTTTCCTTAGGGAACCTCTGAAAAGCCTATAACGTATGAGAGATCAGATGGTTCATATCACTATATTATATATGCCTTGGAAAAATGCCATATATATATTATATCTATCTGAATGGGAATATCTCTATCTGAACTCTAGATATTCTCATTCAGAACTGAACTAGCTGATAAAATGACTAAGTCCTTGAAACTTGAGAACACTTTTCTTGGGGCTTTAGGAGGTATTTTCATGCAAAATTGTATATCGTTTTTACTCAAAATGTCATTCCAAGATAAATGGGATGGTTTTCAAGACTTTATTATCACTCCTCCAAAATCCCCCCTTTTTTATTTGGGATAACAAGATGAGTTTGTACAAACTAATCTGCCATGAGAAGATAGCTTGTATTGTAAAGAATGTTGTGATTCCATCATGAAGAGAGATATTCAATATTTCCAATGGGTACTTTTTCCCCTCCAAAATTCCTAAATATTTCTCAAAATCATCTATTGAAGCTCATTTACTATTTTTAACTACAAGCTCATTGACCCTGAAAAGCTCACCTTCACTATTCTTGTTTATAAACCTTCAAATATTTCCTAAACCTTCCTAAATCAACTGAAACATGTTCTTAGATCTTCAAAACGAATTTATGATGAATTGTATCCCTCAAATATGCCTCGTAGGATACACACTTGTCCTGGAAACGCCAAAATATAGCCATTCAAGGCTTACTGAATCACCTTATTTCAACATTTAAAATAATAGGGAAAGTATATACAACACATATGAGGTCTTGCAATATTAGGATAGGTATTAAAAAGAGGGAAGAATGATATAGATGGGTATTTAGGAGGGTTTATAAAAACAATTTGACACTAGGATTATGTTGTCATTTTTCAACATTGATTTTTTCCCTTACAAAAACACATGATAACAGTTGGCTCTAGCTTGGGGACAAGTTCTGGATTGAGAGCAGTGAGGATAGAGCAACTACAAACCCCAGAATCATAAGACACTATGTGGACTAGTTCCTTGTCCATTGGGCTTATGGAGTCATTTATTACAAACACACACAAACAAACATACTAATGAAAGGTAAACACACCAAAGAAGGAAACAATACACACAAAATAAAAGGAAAATGTATTACAAGGGAGGGAAATTTATAGAGGTGGGGAAAGAATTTACACATGCCTAGAGATGGGTTGGGAGAAGTACATACCATCATGGAACAACAGACTGAAATCCAACCTCCAAATATTGAAGATCACTATCTGATTGTACCATGCTCTTATGATGGCTTTGCAAGATTTGAGAAGAAGGAGACATACAGAGATTCCATCTTCATATTTGTATTGCACTGAGAAATTTTTTACATCTAATGAATTTTTTTTTACTTGTTTGAAAATTTTGTATCTTGCAGCTTCCACTTGATGCTCTATGATCATGAGAAACCATTCCTCCATGTTCTCCAAAGTGGGAATATTGGTTTTTTCATAGAAACATTTTTCATCCTTGAATTAAAGCATGAAATAATCCCTTGAATCATAAAGGAACTTAGAGGAGTTGAGAATTTTTTTATTCAATTCTCGATCAAAAAATTCTTCAAACCTTTCACTTTGTTGTTTTGAGCAAGTGCTTTCAAAAATAGAGTCCACATCATTGGCACAGAGGTCTTCATTATCCTCAAGAAAACATTGCATCATGGAAACATGTTCAAGGACAACATGGGATTTGGAAATGGTGGGTGCAATATGATTTTTATCCTTTCAAAATATTCATATATATTCTTATTTTGTTACTCAAAATAATTATCGTTAATAACAACTAGGTCATTGTTAACCTTGGCATCATTTTCAAAACTGCAATCCTTCTTTTGGTCATAGAAGCATTCATCACCCTTGATTGAATATTGTAGTATGGATTCTTATTCAAAATTTGTAGGGAATATAAATTTAGTGAGAAAATGTTAACCTTGACTCCATTGGAGAAACTCTTACATCTTATCTGAACAATTTTCTCTAATAAAAATTAGCTCAACATTTTCCTTGTAATCCTTCATGGTGGATAAGTTATCTTCATGAGTGATAATATTTATAGGAGATTCAAGAATCTCTTTACCTTTGCATTTATGATCTTATTGACAAAACAATAAAGAGGAAGACTTACCTTCACATTTGCTCTGATTCATCCATGCATTGAGGAAGACATCAATCTCATTTATTTGATTTGTATCATCATCATGAAATGGTGCATGGAAAGGAGAAAAACAAGTTGGATCATACCTATCTTTCATCTGAATGACCCGATTCAGGATCTTAAGACTGAGTTGAGGGTCTTCAGTTTCTTCCACAGTTCTCAAGATGTCTTGGACAAATTTCTCTTCCAAATCTTCCCTATACTCATTTTCATCTTCATTATAATATTCATTACATTATTCCTCAAGGAGAAGATTAAAAATATGATCCACACATGGAAAAATTTCATCTGAAACATCCAATTAACCTTCTCTACATTTCTTGGTATCCAAGGCTCACCTTCTTGAAAGAATGGGAATATTTTTTTTCAACATTCTTTGGCAAAAAGAATAGATCCAAGCTACATGGGAAGGAAACACCTTTGAGCTCAAAATAAATTTCATCATCTTCATGAAGGTAGGTAGATAACCATGTATGATGATCATCATTTAGATCTTTTAGTACAGCAATATGATAAGAATTTTCAACTCCATCTTGTTCATTTATTGTAACATCTTATTGTTCACAAGAAAAATGAGATATTTTGTAATTACTATGATGATCAGTACTATGCTCGTTTGGTGAGGATGGTGAGATCAAATCTTAAGAAATTTCATCCTCAATTTTCTCATCCTCTTTGGTTTCTAGAAAGAAATTGAACTCTTCCATTTGTTCATTTGTGGTTGATTTGAGAACATAATTTGATTCTCCAACTATCTCCATTTCATCATTCAACATTTTTACATCACTTAAATAATCATAATTAGAAATGAGATTATCCATGATTACCTCAAATTCATCATCTCGAGTTTGAGATACAAGATTTATTTCTCATTCATTTCATGGTTGACAGAGTCTTCATAGAGCATTGGGTCATCTGTAGTACAAAAATAATATTCCTCTATTGAATCCCAAGTTGCTCTAATGGGTTGGCCCTCGAGATAGAATGAGTTGATGAATGGAGGTTCAACTATCATGTCTTTTTATTCATCCTCCAAGATGATTATTTTCTTCTCATTATAAGATTTAAGGATATTAAATTAATCAAAAGTGTACAAGAATCTTCTAGGGATGAATACCTTGTAGTGTGGAAAATCACCGGGATCTTCTTGAATTTCTTCTTCCTCAAAATTACGAAGTGATTCAAGATGTTCATACCTTATTTACATGGCTAATACATACTTACAAAATTCATGATAGGCTTCAAGATCAGATTTTCCTTCTTTCACACTCAAAAGACTTTGCACATATTGTCTTCTCAAAACATCCATTTCTTCATCTCTGTATGCAAGAAAATCATCTAGAGGAAGGGAAATAAAAGACAATGTTATGAGTTTTTTGGTCAACAGTGTGAATTTTAAAATGTTACCTTTAATGAATTCTTCATCATCTTTCCATTCATAAAACATCACATATCTCTTATGAAACTTCATCATCCATTTATTGGACTCTTGATCATCTGCAGGTGAGATTCCCATTTTCTTTCCTCTAGAAGCACTCTTCTTGAATTAGTACCATGACTTGATGCTGAGATTTTTAAAAATAAAAGTCTTCTCCATTCTAGAAATTATTTTCATGGATACTGCAGAGATGGTACATGCCTTCTTTCAATTAGCTAATTGTCATTCCTTTTTTTTACAGGAGATGTTCTAGAATCATGGCTGATCAAAGATTTGCATTTATTGGGAGTCATCATTTTCTTATTCTTCACTTTCACTCATTGATACCAAGCTCCAATATTGAAACTTTTTCATTGGGTTGTGGGAAATAAACGTGACACAGATTCGTTCCTTGATGGAGTCGCCTTCAAAATCTGATTTTTCTTCAAAATATGATTTTTTTGTTTTTTGTTGTATATAATTTTTTATTTTATAGAGATATTTGTGGGTGCACTTGGGAAAATATCTCCCTAGTATATTTTCTATATTTTTTTTGGTGAAATAATTTTTTGTATGATGAATTAGTGGTTTCTACCAATGCCCACGGGGCTATGCCCCTATTTATGTATGGGGAGGCTCCCATTAGTGAATGTAAATTAATATACTCCTATCTAAATGTTGTGGGGTGTCCAAATAGGCTAGGAATCACACATGAACACTTCACTGAACCTGTGGAAAAGTGATTGTACAAGGTACAAGGGAAGAATTTTGTAGTGATGAGGGGGTGAATGAGAAAAATAGGAAAGGTAAGGTTATTTTTGTGAGTAGGCAATTGTAGAGTTCACACCCAATAACTAAATTGGTTCAACATTCAATTAGAACAAAAGATAAAATGAAGCATCTAGTGAGAGTAAAAACCCCAAACACATAGTTCTTAGATTCATTCATCAAAGATATAAAGATATTTCTTGGTCACTATGTTTACAAAGTGCAGAAAAGAGAGAAAATAGAGGAATACGTGAAAATATAAATGGAAGAAATGTAGATTTTATTTCTTGTGCATTGATGATACTAAGTTAAAAAAACAACAATCCAAAATTGCTACCAAATAACTAAAAATTTGGGATCCTTTGGAATGGAGGATCCATTCCAATTTATAGCATTGTGAATTCCAATTTTATAGCATTGTGAATT
This sequence comes from Taxus chinensis, assembly GCA_019776745.2. Taxonomy (NCBI): domain Eukaryota; kingdom Viridiplantae; phylum Streptophyta; class Pinopsida; order Cupressales; family Taxaceae; genus Taxus; species Taxus chinensis. The sequence continues at coordinate 589,149,357 of CM034152.1, read as the reverse complement.
TCCTTTTCCTATACCCCCACATGACTCTTTATGTTTCCACTCAACTTGTGACTTTACATCTTCCTAGGAAATGAGAAATAATTTCCTTTTTATAAATCAAAGGTACTTTTACAATTCAAATTTTGGAATTCACAAGTTGAATGAGATCACGAAGAGTCATGTGGGGAGTAGGTGAAAGGTAAATTCAAATTGTTATATATAGGGATGACTTATCCATTCCAAAGGATTTGAAAATCCTGAAATCCTAAATTTTAGTTCTTGTTAGCCATTGTGGATTGTGATTTGGGTGTTAATCTTTGTATCACCAACAAAAGAAACAAAAGATACATTTCTTCCATTTCTATTTTCATGTGTTCTTTTATTTCTCTCTTTTTTCACTTTGTAAGCATAGTGATTAAGAAGGAACTTTGGATCCTTGATGAATGAATTGAAAACATTGTGTCTCTGGATTTGTTAGTCTCACTAATGGTCTCATTGTTGCTTTCCTCTAATTGAATTTTCAACTACTATGGTTATTGGGTGTGAAATTTTCTTGTGCCTACTCATAACAATAACCTTCCCTTTCCTCATTTCTCTCCTTCACACCTCATTGCTACAAATTCCTCCCTTGTAACCCGTACAATAAATTTTCCATAGGTTCAATGAAGTGTTCATGTGTGATCCCCAAACTATTTGGCCACCCAAAAACAATACATAGGATAAGGATTAGTTCACATTCAATAATGGGAGCCTCCCCATACACAAGGAGGGGCGTAGCCCTGTGAGTATTGGTGGAAACACCTAATTTTTCATATGAAAAATTATTTCACCAACATGTAAGAATGTAGAATGATTTTCAACATATGGGTTGAGTGAGAATGGTATCCATCATATCAAGTACCATGTTAGAAGAAACTTTATCCCCTAAATATGCATGGGGTGATAAAGTATCAGGAATCCTATTTTTATGATAGAAGGGAAGGATATCCTCATATGCACCAACTATTTGAGAAGGGATTATTTATTAGGAAATGCATTTAGGGATGAGATATATGGTGATGCACTATCATTATTAAGCTTAGGGGTGGACTAATTATAGGGGTGATGTTTATTTTATAGTGAATACTTTGGGTAATAGGTGATGTGATGCTAGTAGAAATTGTTGGAACATACAAAATTTTACAATATGAGAATATGGAATATCTAATTCCCTCTTTAGAGTGTTGTTAATTTTATGTGATTAGGATTTTGGGACACCTTGACCATGAAAACCAAGGCCATGTCTAGTGAATCCATTTCTTAATAAAAAGTGGTATCCCTTTCCATAAGTGTGATAAGTAGGGGAATAAGGACGAACATGAGGGACATGGATCTCATTAGGGTTTGTTGTGGAAAAAAATTTGAAAGGGGAAGGATGAAATTTGATGGTGGAAAATAGTTCCCCGGTGAGAGACTTGAGACAATTATGAAGTGTAGAAGGTATAACGTGTATAACATGAATCCAAGGATTGATTACGAGAATATTATAACTGAGATTTTTGGGAAATAACATGGAATAGGGTTAGGAGTGTACAACATCCTAAAGTAATATGTAATATGATCCGGCTGAGGGGATGATTTAATACATTATAAAATCCATCGATAATAATAAAAGAGGAGGATAATTGATTGGAGGGGATTTAAAACTGATGTAAAAAATAAATATTGCAAAATATTAAGGCCAAAACCATTATCAGTAATAACATGTTTGATCAAAGTATGATGGATAGTAAATTTTATATATAGTGGGATGCCACCTCCAATGATATATTGAGGAGGAAACTCGTCAAAGGTGAATGATATGGGTTCATCTTGGAAGGAGAAAGGTCTTGGAATTGTATCCATAACGTAATTAGGAGATCTATTGGGATGAAGATGAAGATGACCCGGGTTGATGAGGGTATTTTTGGAAAATAGGATAAAACTTGATATATTCACTAAGGGTGATGGAGTGAGAAAGATAAGTAACCATGAAGATGAATATGGAAAATCATAAACTAATAAGGGATAACATATAGTCGGGTACCCTAGATCAACTATGGTTTAAAGATTAGAAGTTATATATATATATATATATATATATATATATATATATATAAGGAATGGGTATTATATTAGGGTTAAGGATTCAATCAAAAGTGGGTTTACAAAAATGTTTGACCCTAAATTAAATTTTTAGGTGAATCTAATTAGGTGTATGACATTTTAACATTTTATTGCTGATATAACAAATATAATGTAATAAAAACACTAAATAAGATGTACAATTAAAATCAAATAAGAAATATTGCAACACCCCACTTAACCTAACATATAAATGAGAGCACAAAAAGTAGGTATAAAGGCACTTAACTTTCCACAAATAATTTTTGGAAATATTTGGGTCTGTGATAGAATAATCAAGAGATATGTACTTGGATGAACTTCAAAAAATGTACTGGCACTTTAAATTCTCCTGGGTCGGGACTGTAGAAAATAGTTAGGACCATACCATATGGTTTAGGACCTTCTATACATTGTAGGACCTGATCTAAGATAAATTCTACAAAACATTGTTGACATTCCTAAATTTATTTTTCACTATCAAATTCTAGTTCTCATACGTGCAACGAAGCTCTCTACATGAACTAATCATCAACTCAAACCCTAGCCATGAATGAAGAGTCCTAAACAAAATATTGGGAGGGTTGTGGGCACCCCCATGCACTACTAATGTTGGAAATAATTCAAAGAGGCCTCAAACCACACATCATTCTCTACTTTTCATGTGATATCTAAATATATCAATCAAATTTGAAATTTTCTTTGAATTGGCTCTTTCTAAAAACACTTAGAGAGAGGATTTTTGGATGCTTGTAAATGAGATATATAGTTTCTTTGACCTAGTTTATAGATTTATACATGATGTATGTGTTTCTCTAATGACTTTAAATGTTCAATTATGATATTTAGGCAGCTATACCTACCATTTGCAAGTGTATGAAGTGAGTGCTCTAGTGCATTTCCTTAGGAGTTCGAGGTTAGAAAAAGCAATGTTTACTTACTTATATAGGGTTCCAAAAAGGATTTACCTTAGAAAGCATGACCTAGAGGAAGTATAAGACCCAACGAAAGATTTGCAATTGTAAGTACAGTTGGAAGACATGTTAGTCCAAGACCGTATAAAGAGGTCATGACCATATGGTATGGTCTTGACCAGACTGTCGGTCCTAAACATTAGTATCAAATATTTTGAGTGAGATTAATAACTAGTAAACTAATAATTATATATGGATTTTGTGCATTTAATTCTAATATTTTTATGTCATTTTAGTTTATAAGGATAAACAAGCTAAACAATGGACCGCATAAAGTGCTAAGTAGGAATCGAGAAGTTGTGCATAGTCAAATCAAGGGTTTCTAAAGTACAAATTTCCAAATTTTCTAAAATTTGACTAAAGGCATTTGGAAATTATCATTTGTAATTTATCCTTTCACGTTCCCATATATATAGTTACATGTAATTGTTCAATCCCATAGTCTAAATCCACTTAGTCAATACTTATTACCAAATTTATCTCATAAAGAACCTTTTTACCATATACCAAACACATCTTTGTAATTTTTTCTACCTAAGGTATCTTCTAGATCAGATCCCAAGTTGAGTAGGGGTAGAATCGCCCAATAGTGGAATAATCAACCTATAGTTCTAAACATGGCCAACGCTTTATCCTAAGAACTTCTAATACTTAAATTTTCAAATTCAAAAGTTAACCTAATTGGATTAGGGTCAATTGAGAGGGAAACCATTCTCACAATTCACATATAAAATCACATTCACCCAACTCGTTAGGATCACTTCTGGATCATTGGATATCTAGGGGATGTCATACTCTAGCACTACAAGAATTACTATAATTTCCATATCACTCCGATCACGTCAATAGGTTATTAATTCTGAATACATATCATGTTTCTAACCTAGATCACTGTCACATTCTATAAATCAAATTAAATATCATTTCCATGTTGATGGAGGCCTTATTAGGGTCTTTCCAAAAACCTATTTATTGCACATTCACACAAATTCACCAAGAGGAAGAACTATTCGTGAATTGATACATCTTTAGAATATTGTGTAATACCCAATTATTTTGTGACCCAAAATACCCAGTTAAACATCTCGTTAGTTTGCAAAAGTTGGAGGATTTTTTTTTGTTTAAAACATTGGAAAAATATTAATGATTGGCCATTATTACGTCATTATGCTAGATCAGTAGGGGAAGGAAAGAGTCTAACTTATTTCCTCTTGTGCATACAAACCCAATTCCATATGGTTAACTCTAAGTTCTAAAATTTGGAAAAATAAATAAAGGATATAAACCATAATAACATCTACACCCAAAGAGTCCATCGGATTATCAAAATGTTTCTCTCACAACATGACAAGGTCCCTCAAGGTAGATAAGGTGACTTAATTGGGTTCCCATGTTCTAACTAGCTATTAGACGTGAAAACCATTATGTTTTTGTTATCATCCCACACTGATATACTAGTGAAGAAAGGTAATCATGTCTAATTTAAGATGTTCAAGATCACTAATCAAATCTACACTGAACTAGTTTCATGAGTAAATAAGTATCATAACTAATCAATAAGGAGTCCAAACAAATATTGTATTTTTTTAGTTCCAAGTGATAGCCAATAATTCAACGTAACCACTTTTCACAATGGTTAAAAGATATCCCCCTCCATGAGGTTACCTTAATCATCAAGGTTATAATTTGAAAGGGGTATTACAAAGGTTTAAATGCATAAAATATTTCAATTAGGTTGAGATCCCCAAGGTGCCCTATCTTTTCAAGGGAGTAATTCATTTTAATGAGGGTCTAAGCATGATATTCCAGTCACACATTGGTTTAAATAAAATCTTAGTTATAGAAGATCAATTTAACAATAAATTTATCCATTTTAATACATTAGCCCCCTTGACCTTAACATGAAACCCATAATTTTAAAACAAGTTTTAATTATTTATTCTTCCAATAAAAAATATGAAAAGAATTATTTTTCTCTAATAATTTTGCAAGTCAAAAAGGGGCCAGTAAACAAGTGGCTCATCCTAGATCTAATGTGAGCTCTAGGATTAGATCATTCTCTACCACTGATTTTTGAAAATCTTATTTCCTTTTATTTTCATATATTTCATTTCCATCTCATTTTATTTTCTCTTTCTATCATTTTCTTTCTATTTGTTTTTTTAGGTTCATAGGGACTCTCATGGATCCATAAAGGAGATTATTGGTTGATTTTGGAACCTAGTGTTTTAGTGATCCATACTCTCTTGTGTGTATATATATATATTAGACATATTCTATTTATTTATATACAATGGCCATTTTAGGGTTTTAGGAAGAAATGTGTTGGCAAGCTCTCAGATGTTAGTAATCTATAAGACATATTATAAAAGAAAAGGAATATATGTATGTATAGTGTGTGTGTGTGTGTCTATATATCTATATATATATCTATTATATATCTATATATATATATATATATATCTATATATATGTCTATGTATAGTATATTTATATGTATATGTATAATGTATCACATAGGCTATGAGGTTGTATTTATTCTGATTCTTATAATGTATATACTTATACATTTATAAATATGGATCTGTTTATTCCCTTTTACCTTATATGAATGTAAGAAAAATATACTATCTAATCTACTTCAACCATTATTGACTTCTTTCACAAATTATAAGAAGCTTCTATTATATGTGCATTTATATATGAATTCATTCACAAACAGTTTCAAGATGGAGGAAACCCGATAACTCAAATAGAATTTGATTTTTTTAGGAAAATAGGAACCATACTTAAATCCTTATATGTAAATGAATAAATCAATTCATTTTCTAAATCAAGTTCCTATCGGAAAAACAAGTATGCATGAAGGACATTTTAGGTGGGTCTACTCAAGTAAGTTACCTATTACATAAATATGCAACCACTTAATAATCAATAGAAAAAATTGCAAGATTCCTAACGTTTCAACAAAGGATTTTCCAAATGAATTTCAATAATAAAAATATTTTCAATAAGACTAAAGAACTCAAATAAAATTCATTGTTTTTCCTATGTGACCACAATATTTTGGCAGAACTTTTAGTTACACTATTATATGAAATTTCTCTTCTTTTTTATAACTTCAAAATAAATAAAGCTACTATATTGATATCCTTTCAGTTATAAATATAGATGGGCATATGATAGTTTATCCTTATATAAACACACAAAATATTCCCTTTAAAAAAAGAATTGTGAAAGAAATAATTAAGGGATTTTCAACATAATATTAAACAACCCTTAATTCTTAAATGCAAGATGATAAGATTCCCTATATGGGAACAACACGTCAAAAATTAGAATGGAATATTCTCATATCCAACATGAATGCAATCTCCATTTCCATCATTAAATATTCCAAAAATTCACCAGAAGTAGATGCCTGGTTATCCACCCAACCTAAAGGAATCATGACATGTCTCTTCCCCATAAGAAGGACATGCTAGCCTCCCCATGATCCCATGGGAGAGAGAGGAAGTATGTCTCAAAGTTGTAAAATAAGAAAATATATAAAAAAAATCAACTAACAAGACTTGATACCATTTCCACACACATGAGAGATTCAATACTTCTCAAGTGGAAAAAATGGTACAAAGGATCCAAGTGACTATATTCCAAATGAGTAACATCACTCAACCATTTACCCATAAGACACCCATGTTCCTCCTATCTTCCAAATATAATTTCCCTCCCTTGCTACCCAATAAGGAAGAAAAGGAGAACCAAGGATAACTAACAATAACCAAAAAAAAATATTGCATCCATTCAACATTTGAAGTAGAAATAAGATATCAAACATAACTTCCCAGCTAGATCCACAAAAAGGTTGTGAGACTCACCTCACAAGAAAAACATCAAAGGTCTAATTTCCAAGCCCATTTCCCCAAAGGCTTCTCCTCCTTTCCCAAGCTTCCATAATCACCAAGTAATAATCCCAAAAAATGAAAATCCTCCAAAAGTCCCCCTCCTCTCCAAAATGGAGGATTAAGTTAGAAGAGTCCCAAAACCATCTACAAATGAGAGGGTGACATGTTTCACCCATAACTTCTCCAAACCAAAAGCCTCCATCAAAATGAGACAAAAAACATAAATGGAGGAGATTACCACAAAAGACACAACCAATTAAAAATATCACTCCAAATCCAAGAAGGTGCCCAAAAAAAACCATAATATTGATAGGGATAAGAGGGGTTGATTTTGGAGCGAAGAATACTTTTATGCCTTAGGAAAATTCTCCCTACCCATAGACCATGTCTATGGGGTTCATTTTCATGAAAGAAAGACCCCCAAATATCAAAAACACTCCTCCAAAATTCCACTTTTTCCCAAATTCGAGATTTGGGAAAAGTGGCTCATTAAGAGGGGTTGTGGGGCCCACATAGCCTTTGACTAAGGTGTCCAACACTCACTTAAAAAAAGATAAAATAAATTAACTAACCCCTAATCAAGAGGACACATAATAACCCTTAAAAGTGACAATAAGCATGAAATTAAAATAATTAAAACCAAGTTAATTAAATGAGGGTAAGAAAACCAAGAGTGGCCAACAAAAAAGGGCTAAAACATAAGCCATGATAATGAATCTCATATATTCATTCTTGAGAAATGATGAGAAACACCTGACCAAAAATAAGGGTGAAGGTAAATTTGGCCCAACTGACCCATTGTGCAACTTGGAGGTGTAACCACTGAGTCCCACATTCCTCTATGACATAAACCTGTCGCCAGCACACTAAATTGCAAACATCATACCTGATCGATAAAATAAGATAAATGAAACACTCCCAATGATTTAAAACACTCAATCCATTCATAAGAAATTAACTGATAATTACAATTTCATCCATCCATTATACAAGGTGTTTGAATTTACGAAAATTGACCATACAAGTCTCATACAAGCTACAAGCTAATTCTAAGAATTCATCAACATCCATTATAAGTACACCAATATTAAACGATGATAATACCACCCTTGTGTTGGCCTCATGACCAAATACCAAAACTAGTCAAAATAGGTTAGCATATTCAAGATAAAGAGATGACAATGTGTGTGTGTGTGTGTGTGTGTGTGTGGTGTGTGTGTGTGTGTGTGTGTGTGTGTGTGTGTGTGTGTGTGTGTGTGTGTGTGGGTGTGTGTGTGTGTGTGTGTGTGTGTGTGTGTGTGTGTGTGTGTGTGTACATACAATGCAAATAGCCATTACGAAAATGATCCAATATACAATCCATGAAATTTTTTAGATCAAAAGTATCCATAACAATATATCCAAACTAAGCGATGTCGATTAAAGTGGTAAACCGGCACCGTGAACTTAATATATCATCCTACCATGGAAATTTTGACCACAAGTGATAATATAATGACAAAACCATAATAATCTAATTCAAATAATCATGATAATATCCATCTAAATTTCTCAGACATGAATATAATCATAGAGCCAATCATTATGCAAGGGAGTGAAATTGGTGGGAACTACATATTGGTACTTAGTGCAACTCTCATCATACCATCAGAGGTTGGGTAAGGTTAGTCCAACCTAATTAGACTGACCATTTTTTATGTCTTTAAAGAGCGTTATGGATTTTCAAAGAAAGATTTGTATCCATTCATAGAAGCATGATCATAGATTATAATTGTAGATCCCAAGCATAGAGACAAAAAACAATTAGTTTTCATAATATATATCCATATTATTAAATTAGAAGGAATAATCATTGTTATAGGTCAGAAATTCCTAGGAATTTCTACCCAGTTTAGGAAAACTTTCCTTTCTACAATCCATAATTTACAATCATCTTAACTATACTATACACAACCATTTTCTACATTCTTAGTCCTCGACTTAGCTTCCAAATCATATGCAATGGTGCAATATTTATAGCCCTATCCATAATATAATTTATCTACACTTAAATAACATGTGTTTATTTATATTGGATCATTACATAACTTAGGATCTGTTGATATACTAATTTTTTTATTCTAAACCATCATTATAAGTTTATCAATTTATCTTAATTAGATCAACCCTAATTTTAATAAATTACATATTTGTAGAATTTTCATGAATATGTGTTTCTATTTGAGTTAAATCAATTGAATCATGGCCCAACTATTCAAGAAACTCAATGTTACATGTGTGAAATAGATCTTTGTCATCAATCATTATTCCTTGCCTATATTTTCTTTCAATAAACACTTGAGTGATTATTGGTTCCATATGAGATTAATTTTGTAATGTAGTATCCTTAGGAACCATATGTGATGCATTATTTTTTATAGTTTGTTCAAAAAATTGTGGAAGGATTATAACACATGGTTTTGTAAAATATTGATTAAATGTAACCTTCCCACTCTCAATAATTTGTTGGTTCTTGTGTTGCATGTTATAGCACTTATCCATTGTATGATAATTAATTCTATGATGATAAAAAAAATCCCCTTAAATTGTGATCAATGAGTTATAGTTGATGTTTTTAATGTAACATCCCACTATTTTTTAATCATTTCCTTGTGGAAATATATATATATATATATATATATATATATATATATATATATAGTAAAGGATGTTTATTCAATTAATAATACGATAGACATACTTTGTTATATAAGTAATTAATTATAAATTAAGTACTTAGACAACTAAATACCACCGGTTGGTATAACTTTAGCGCAATATGTTTATTATAGAACCTTTTTTACTATTCCAATTGTGTCACTGTGTTTGTTACTTTTTGACTATGGAAAGCATTTTAAGTGGATATGGTAGCAAATCCCTAAGGATACTAAGCCTGGATGAATGGTTTTATGACATTATTATGTAGCACAAATTTAATACTATTGTTATTAAATTGCGGGGGCATATTTTCGTGCCCTTTGCATCATAAAAAAATGTTGTTTTAATGTTATTTGATTTCAAAAAAAATTAAACATGGTGATGGAACACCATGATGGCATGTATATTCTTGGGTGATTATTTTGTTGAAAGTATTTAAAAAAAGGGAAATTCCATAGTATGACAATGATAAAATTTTACAAATAATTGATAAGTTCATAAGTGGGCACTCACATGGATAAAATTTTACAAATAATTGATAAGTTCATAAGTGGACACTCAAAAACATGGATAATTGAATTATTTGGTTGATTATTTTGGTTGACTTGGAGGAATACTTCCCTTCCACGTTGGCTTAAGGCATCCAAGTCATCCACTTGTTAAATGAAGAGATTGGGGAATTAGGTTTTTTTGGGGATTTTTGGGAAAAGAAGAAAAATATGGAATTGGGAGTTTATTTGGCATTCGACTTTCTGAGAGAGCTCCCATCTTAGAGACACTCTATAGAAATTTTTCCTGTATGTCAGGGTGGATATTTTTTTATTCACAACCCTATATTTTAATTGAAGAGTGAATTGTGGAAGTGTGGTTGTTTTTGGAGAATCTCGAGCTTAAGCACCAAGAACAAATTGACTAGGATTTTCAGCTGGTATTTGGAGGCAAACTAAACAAAAAGAAATTAATTTTACTAGGCAAGGGTTTCTTTGTTATTCTCCTAGTTTTTGATTTATAAAAATATTATTGTCTTATGTGGGTTTTGTACTCTTCTCTAGTTTTTGGAAAAATAAATGACGAAACCTTTTTCTGAGCTTGAAATATCTGTATTAAATGTGTTGGGTAATATGGGTTTTACTAGTTACTTGTGCAAATTGAATTTGTGGTTTTCAACCGAAGTTTCGATAAGAAATTACTTTTTTTGTGATGGGTATTTGGAAAATAGCCAGAAACAGTTAATATCTTGTCCTCTTGCATAAAACTTGAATGGTCATGTATAGATTTAGTTTCCAGTTGTGTATGCTTGGCAAAGAAAAAGAATATATATTTATAATTATACAAAAATAAAAAGGAATTTTTTTCCCGATCCACCATGCATGGCCTCTTCAAATGAGTTAATTTACTCTCTAAGGTTCATGGGTTTGTGAATATGTACTACCATAGGGTTTTGTAAGTAATACATTGTATGACCACAGGGTTGTGTGATTTTATTGTGAATTTGGACCGTGTATTCTTTCCTGTAAATGTATGGCCACTTTGGCTTAGAGATATGATCTGGAAATTATGGGTTTTAGTTTTGATTTCTTTCCTTGAAAATATGGTTGCGTTTAAATCAGCAATTAATGGCTTGCTGGAATGAGTTATGAATATGGCAGAGGAAATTGGTTTATGATAATTTTCTCTTTCCTTCCTTTAACTAAATGTATGGCCATGTTTCTCATATGTGTAATTAGCTAGAGATAACTATAGTTACAATGCTCATATAGTTGGTTGGTACTTATTATTTGAAAGAAAAACTAAAAGGGGATATATTGGTGACACGTATACTTTCATTGCAAGTTATAAAATAAAGGGTGAATTCTATTCATGGACAAGAAATGAATTAGAATTTTCTTTCTTGTATGTATTAGAGATTATTAACCCTTTATGCAGGGACGCTTTAGAAAATTATATTGAAATATAAAAAAAATAGAACGCTGAAATTCAGCTGGGTAAGGATCTTAATGTTATTAGTTCCTTTCATTTTTCTTTATTATTATCCTGAGCTCCTTTGACTCGGAGGGCTGTATCACTAGATCGATGCCTTTTTCATTTATAGCATTTATTTTATTATTTGAATAATATTAGCTAATAATGATTTCTGGAATATTTTGAAAGTGGAAAATACGAGGGGAAACTCTAGCAAAAAATTTCCATAATTTTATACTTAGTCAATTTATGGATTTTTAATAAATGATTGACCTTCTTGGCATGAAAATTAAACTACATGAAGGTTGTATGTAAAACATGTTTAATTCCCTTGAATTTTTTAGCTTTATTCATTGTTTTAAGTGATGTCATGTGTAGACACCTATAATTTAGCTCCATCAATTTAAATACTTAAATTGCACTAATTATCCCCTTTCCCGCAAATTGACAACACATCGTCATATAGCATATTTTCTCTTTTATCATCATTAATTAACTACATTAAACTAGTTAATTGGTCCTTCTATCCAGCAAAGACGAAAATTAATGACCTTCTGTTAATTAAACCCCTTTCTACCTGAACTAATTAATTAAGTTTCATCTTCTATTAGATCAATAAATCATAATTTATTTGATTAAAATCTTCTTATCCCCTAAATCATACTAATTACTCTTCTAAAAATCTTCTACAAGATTTCTCACCTATTAATTAATCACTTTGGTTAATTAATAAATCCCCTCAAACCCCATGAGTCACTAAAAGAAAAACTAAACTCTCCTAAGGTTGACTCAACCCTCTCTAAACCATCCTTATCCACAACTAACTCAACCTTTCTTTTATCCCACATTTAAAGGGATGAAAAGCTTCTTTTTATCCATTGGGCTATATAAGGATCCCTCCTCCTACCTTTCTACTTACACCTTTAAACACCTAAATGAGCATAGAGCCTAATCTATAGCCATTTTATCATCTTTCTTCCATTAGTGGAGCTAAGCATCTTTCATTTGCATTCATCCATCAAAGTGATTTTGTGAAGAACAATGGAGTTAATCAAGAAATGCCTAATAATCCATGGCTCGATGAACCTCCATTTTTTATCATCTTGGATCAAACAACAACTATGAACCCTTTGATAACTAAAGGATATACATAGGTCTATTTCATTGATAAAGCTTTCGAAAGAGTAGAGCAATAAATGATTACATGTTAGTTTGATGTTCATTTTCAAGGTTATAATGCATAATGTTAATGCTTATTACTTGTTTAGCTCTTAGTATGATGGTGCTTATATTTTAGTTTAGCATTATATTAAGGCTATTAGGTGTTAGTCTTGATTCTACTTGCATAGATAACTAATTCTTGCACACACTTGGCACACCCAGTGGGACGGGTCCTTAGTCTCTTAGCATTGCAGTTCAATTTTTGTTTTTATTTCAAAATTTGGCTAACCCTTGGTATGCACATGTGTGAAATAATGTTAAAATTCTTATGATTTTTCTAAATTTGCATATGTTGAGTGTTTTTTAGAGGTTTAATTTTGATGGGTTGTTGTCAATTTTGAGCTAGCATGTTAAAATTTAGAACTTTTTGAGATTTATTACATCATTGTGCCATATTTTGACATCATCACTAGGTACATTTTTGTAGGGGTGTGCATGCACATAAACTGTAGCACAAGCACTCATTCCCTAGTGCAGACATCATTCTACCAATGCACACGCACTACTACACTATTGTACCCTGTTGTCTATCAAAACTGTTATACTATTGTAGGGACATAAACCTAAGCGTAGGAACTCATTCCCTAGTGCAAACATCATTCTACCAATGCACACGCACTACTGCAGTATTGTACCCATTTTTTTGTCAAAACTGTAAGACCAACGCAGGCACCCAAAATGTAGCGCATGCATCTTTATGATGGCACACACATTTTGTATCCTACATAATGGCACATATACCCATTTCCTAGTGCAAATATCATTTTTCCTGTGCAAATACGCTGTCATATTTGTTTGACTATTTTATTTTTCTTCCTAGGTGCACACATCCATCCGCTAGCCTAAGCGCTTTGAGGAAAACACATACGTCTCTCTGGCAGCATAGGCACTTTGTATCTCTGCTAGTCCACACAAAGGCGCACATGCACCATAACCCACGTACATATACCCTAGTCTGAGTGCACGTACCACAGTCCAATTTTGAATATTAGTTTAATAATTAAAAAAATATTGTGTCATTAAAATAATAACATCTTGTAGGTTTATTTTGATTAATTTCTATTTTTGTAGGGTGTATTTTCATGCTTTTGTTTAAATTATATTAAATTTGGATAAACATTCCATGCCTAATCATAAGAGTAAAGTTGTGTATGCTCTTCCCTCATGCCTTTTGGGTGATCTTGGGAATCAGAAATGATTCTTATCTTTTTCTTTTTCTTTGAAAAACATTGAGAATGTCGAATTGGGTTAAGATGAACATATTTTACATTTGAATAAAATATTTTCCACTTATTGATTTCTTAGTTGGATTTTACATCGTGTATGCTCTTCTCTTGTGTCCTAAGATGATCTTGAGAATTAGAAATGGTTCTTGTCCTCTTTATGTGTATGGAAAATTACTAATATGTCATGCAAGACCTAAATTCTTGTCAAAGAAAGGTGAAATGAGACAAACAAAAAAACTACTAATAAAGTTTATGTGTAGGTTGCCAAAAGGTGTTCAATCAAACCAAATTAATATAAACAAGATAAAAACACACACCAAAAACATCACATTATATTTGCAAGTTTCAGAAAAGGGTACGTCCCTATCCGCTCAACTAGAACATAACCCCTTTGGAATAATGTCTTAATCTACAAAAATGGGGGTGGTTCTAGGAACCCTAAATTAATCCATGCAAGAGGGAACCTTGTGGAGGAAACAGGAAGTGCTCCGCACAACCTACCTGACTAGTTTTACCATTTGTGATATTTAACGTCAAAGTTATCTGTATCACGACTCCAATGAGAGTACATGATGGACCCATTTATTGCCCACTATACTTGAAGGGGGTAAATTAAATCCGAGATAACCCAAGATTAGTTAGTGTGACTTTCTTGGTAAATCAGGCTCGCTCTTAGATAACTTTTGATGCCTAGTTGAGTGAACCACCTAGGAAGGCCATTTAGTCTTTAGAGCCAACTTTAACCACATCAAAACCAATTTGAGTTGAGAGCTATTACAAAGAGAGAAATTTTTTGGAGTTGTAACCTTGTTTTTCGAACAAGGGGAGAGTCCATCAAAGTTAAAATGGCATGTCATTCATCATGAGCATTGTAAATCATTACTTTCATGTAGTTTTTACTCGCCCTAGGGTGAGGTGAAACTCTTCCAAAGTGAGGAAAAACTCTCTTCAACACCAATTGATCTACTTCCTTTAATTTCTTTTGAAACTTTCTTGATTAGAGGAAAAGTGATTACCCTTGTGTTGCTAATTGATTATATTCACCACTTTTGTGTCTGTTTATGCTCATCCATTTTTGTGAATGATTTGTTAAACATATAAAGTGTGTAGAGACACTTTCATATCATTGGTAGCCTTTTTGTTTTTTATACCCAAGTCAAAATCATCAATTGTAGTTAGTCTTAATTCATCACATTGATTCTCCTTTGAACTGTTATCTTTCTTGTATTGTATCGCAACAATTTTGATACTTAGATCTTGTTTCTTAAAAACTTGTCCTGAGTTTCTAGATTGTAACATTATGCTACGCACATTCTAACAATTCCTTGGTATACTCTAGCATTAATTTTCTTTCAAACATTACCTTGATTTCGAGATATGTTGTTGTTACCTTTTTGTGCATCATATCAGTATTATTTCAATATTAATACCTTACTTTTCCATAAATTTTGGTTAACATATCTTAGTGGTATTATTGCGTTATTCATACTCGTAACCTCCACTTTTTGAGATATAGGTCTTGATTGGATTCAAGCTCACTTTTACATATAATTTGTTTTTGGAATCATATCAACCTCTTGTTATTAATTACACCTTGTTTATTTCTTTTAACTTGACATAAGTGGTGACATTTCGTTGATCATCTTAAACATCAACTACCATTTGAAAACAAACATGGGAAGTACCTCATTTGATTAATTGGTTTGGAACAAACATTGTGTGATTGTGTCTTGTTTGTCACTTTTGACTTATCCATTTAGGAAAATCACTTTGATCCATTGATTCTTTATCATTTTTTATTCTTTGGTCATTAATTTGGCTTTGTGTTTTGAACTTGTGTGATTGTTCCTTTTGTTTATCTACATTATAAACTCGTTTCTAGGACAATAATTTTGGTATTTGATCCTCTTGATCTTCTTGTTTTTGCCTAATTTCATGATCATTTTTGAACATATATTTCAAACCTTGGCAAAAACATTTCCTATCAAGAAACTTTTACATCAATCGAACATTAGAAATCTTTCCTTTGTATCCTTTATGTTGCTAAAATTTTGATCAATCCTTCGACATTTACGCATCCAAAAATTATTATATTATCAATCTAGATTCATCACGATGTATGTTTTCCTTATCTTCCCTTTTGGAAAATCAAACAAGCATCCCCATATTTACAAAATGTCTAGTTGGTTATCGTTATGCTGTCCAAATCAACATGAAAGCTTCTTAAATTTAAAGAAGTTTGATCATACAATCTAGGTCTAGGGCTTTGAACCCAACACATGCCAACAATGACTGAATATCGCAAGGTCTCTTATACATATGACAATAAGGAACCAAAGTTTCAAGGTTCACACAAAAATATTCCCATCATGACTAAGCCCTGTTTGGTTCTTTGCGCTAGAGAACCTATGCAGGTAAGTTGTTCCCTACCTTCATATCATAGTCGGTGGTATGGTTTGGACACTTCTGATCCCAATTATTATTTGGTTTCCCCCCACTCTTATTATGCTTCTAATCCAAACTACTATTTAGATTCATCTAATTCAACTCCTAAGTCGTGGTCGTCCCCTTCTTCGTAGGACAACCTTCATCATACTTCTACTATGATTCTTGAGTCCCCATTTTCTTCACGTGATCCTCTTCATCATCCATTTAATATGACTCCTACGTTTTGGTCCTCCCTTTCCTCACAGGAACCCTTTTATCAGTCACCTCAATGATGTCTTCTTCTTTTGAAGATACGTGTGACTCCAAATCCCTTTAATCAAACATCTATTATAATTATTAAATCACGTTCCTTTTTTTCTTAGTAGGACCCTTGTTATTATTCATCCAATGTGATTCTTGAATCATGGTCCTCCCCTTCTTTTCAGGACCTTCTTCATTAATCATCCCCACGAAGTCTTACTTCTTTGAAGATTTGTGTGACTCAAAGTCCTTCTAGTCATACATCTGAATCGAATCCTATGTCACAATATGTAGATTTTGGACTTAATCGTACTATTTTATAGATGATATACCATCGCATAGGTAGTTCCACATTGTCTTCTTCTACTTCTAAGACATATAGCTCCATGTCTACTTTGTCCCCCACATCACCTTCTTCTATCAATCATTGTCAAACATCTTCTCAATATTTCAGACCAGTTGGCCCTTTTTCCTTCCAATCAACCCCTATGTTTGATCAAAAACTCATACCGACTGATTTATTTTAGAATGAAGGAGTGATCATGGAATTTATAGGGGCACACAAAGATATCCCTCTAATAATTTATGAGTAAGGATTATCTTTAGAATTATATGCGTCTTCGTACTGTAAGGAAAAGGTTGATTCCTTTTATGAAGAAACAAAGGAAGAGCCTTAGATCACACAAATTTATCCTCCTCTTACTGTTCCATCTTCACATTCTTCATTACATGATGACACTCCTGGGTCTTGCATTGATCCATGCCCTATCTTCTCATAACCCAATCACTCTTTGTCTATCAAAATTCCTCAATCACAATCTCTTATGGTGTCAATGCCAAGTAGCCATTCATCTTCATCTAGGTGTGGGTCACCTTTTGGTAGCCCTCCCTAGAATAATTTTGGGAAATGTTTGAGTAGTCCACTATATTTTATTCTTGAGGAAGTCTAATTAGCCCTCTATCTTATATGTATGGGTCACATCCGGGTAGTCCATCATCTTCTATTCTTGGGGAACATCCTAGTATCTCATCATCTTCCAACTATGGGTCACATCCTAACATCCCTTCTCCTTCTATTTTTGGGCCACATCCTAGTATCCCTTCATCTTCTATATGAGGGTCACCTCCCGGTAGCATATCTTCTTTAGTTTATGGACCGTATCCTTTTCATCCATCACATTATACTTCTATAAATGATTGTGGCAAGCCCCATGTCATTTCTCCCATCAATTCTAAATTTCCACTTTATTCTCCCACTTATTAGGATCATACAAGTCACACATTAGCTTATAAGAAACCCAGACAAGTTCTTTATCAAACTAAGATCAAAATGCCAAAGAGCTCCAAATATCCCAACAACCCAAAAATTCAAAATCAAGCATGATTCAAGAATGCACACCAACACAATCATCAAGTATGGAAAAAAGTGCAGAAACATATGGATATGGAACTCAAGCTCCCACATACGAAACCCATGTTTCAAAAAAATTCACAATAATTGATTAAGTGTGAACTCACCATGATCATCGAGATTGGGGATAATATTACACTTGATAAGAAAATGTGTTTAGTCTCTCTTATCAAAGAAATCATGAACATCATTGTTGGATCCTATCATGCAAAGTGACATGTTTCATTTTGATAACCATCAAAAAATCAAAAAAATCATAAAACAATTCAAAAATACAAAAAATGAGAAAACATTACAAAAACAAAATCAAAGGTACAAAGATCAAACATTGCAATCAGGTATTATGTACATATGGATGTTCTTTCTTGCCTTTATTTCATATTCCAATTTCCTCTACAAGTCATCCTCCATTTTCATCCCTTTTATGATATTTTTCTTAGCTTATTTCGTAAACATTTTTCGACATTTATCTCTATGGTATCCATTTGACCCTGGTCTTTTATCACCTTGGTAAATTAAAGAATGACTAAAATATTAGAGATCATATAACAATTATCATCTAATAAACTTGTTTTGAAGAACTTTTGGGCGTATTTTTTGACACTAGCTAATGTCATCATCACAATAAATTTCACAACCTTCAATCAAGCCATCAGTGATTCTTAACCCATTGTCAAACAATAGAGCTGAAATAAATTTTCAGTAAACAAAACAAGAATCAAAATTAATCAATCAACGAAGCAAAAAATACAAAGTAAAAACAAATTGATTTATAACTCTCTCTTGGGGTATTTTGAATAATCTCTACCGAGGCTATGGATTTCTGACTGATAGTAGAGAAATGTTGTGATTAGAATAAAATGCATCTCCTGTCAGGGCTATAGTGCGCCTGGGTGGTAGTGGAGCAATGTACAGAATCTCCTTCTACAATCCATTCACAAATCACCTTTCAAACTAAATAATTCCTACACATTGGCTAATGTTTTCACTTGTTTTCTAACAACTCTTTCTTTTCAAGAGGTAATTCATTTCCACGTGCACACATAGGATCTCAATGAGTAAACAAGGATTAGTATGTTACCAAGTGTTGTCCTTTTGGACCTTGTTCAAACTCTTTCTTTAACGTATATCTTATCTCATGATTTGTGCCCTGGGTTAATCAACTTTTTCATCAACTGCCTTCAAAATATTTTTCATAACATCCTCTGTTCTTCAAAAATCATTTAGAACATCCATGTATATAGGATGTCCTTTTTTCCATGTTTGTAGACACTTTTTTCCCATTTTTAATAAGATAATTATCTACTTCCTTTCTATCATGTGCTTCTTGGTCAGCTTATGTTGGGGGCATCCTTGCTCCCTCATGATTGAAACTATTTTATATTGGCATTGATCCCCCTGCTAGCGTGTGAAGAGTTTATCTTTTGAATAATCTCACCTAATCTGTTGGGGCATGTTTACCTCTTCACTTTCTTGTGCATAAGCTTGGAGTTTTGCCCTTGTACATTCAATCTATCGCTGGGGGAATCCATGCTTCTTTGTCTTCCTGTACATAGCTTCGGAAAAATTCTAGAAAAATACAAAAAAAATAGAAATATGGTGAAAATAAAAAACATTCAAATATGTTTCAAGAAAAACTAAAAAACAATAAAAATCAATCCTACAAAATTTCACTCTTTCGTTCTCGCCTTGTTCTTGTGTGTGACTCACGGATCATCTTGATCTACCTCCATCAACAAAGCTGGATGGTTTGTCTTACTATGTCTGTACTCTGGGACACAATGAGTTGCTTGGGTTCTATTTTATACTGCACAGATTAATTTTTGTAGGACCCAAGTGTCCTCCATTTATTCCCCTTGCATGTATCCTTGCTTGGGGCACCACTCTGTTAGCCCTTACCATTAATTTGCATAGGTCAGAATCAAATCTTGATAACAAAAACATTGACATTATTTTTCTCTGTTAGGTTTAGGCTTTTTTTACTTTCTCGTATTGCATTGCATTATATATGTTGCAGGGAGTTATACATATTTTAATTTATCATATTGTATTGCATTTTGTATGCTGCATGGAATAGGTTTTTTCAACAATGGACATTGAGTTCTTATTATGGATTTTCATGTCGTTCTACAATTTTGTCGTATGCATACATTTTTAATAAGGACCGATGATGTAGATCTTTAGCAATATGATGATAAGAAATTTATTTTAAATACAGTTCTAAATTGGATGCAAGACTAACTCTTCCCTGAGCCATCTTCCTCCCTTTCTTATATCAATCAATCTCCTATCAATATTATTCCTCTACTTCACTTAGGGCATCATGCCCTTATTAATTATTATATCTATTTCTCTGACCTTTTTCAATCCTCTGATCACCTTCTTTCATCACCCCATTGACACTCGAGGGGGCATCTCCCACTTATACTAATTTTTCTTCTACCCATTCAAAATTTTACCTATCTACTATCTTTGAAGTGACATTACTTACGCCACCCCAAAGAGGGGAAAATGTAGACACCTATAATTTGGATCACTAGTAATTTAAATGACTTAGATTGTGCAATAATTATGTCCTTTCCCTACAAATTGATGACACATCCTCAATATCATCACATTTTCTCTTCTATCGTCATTAATTAATTTACATCACCCTAGGGTAAATAACCCTCCTATCTTACAGGGTCAACAATTAATGACATTTCATTAACCTGCTCCCCTTTCTATCTAAAGGGCTAATTAATTAGACTTCCCCTTCTACTAGATCAATAAGTGGATCATTTATTTTATTACAACCCTTCCTAAACCCCCACTCATAGTAAATTTATTCTAAGGATTCTATAAGGCTCATCAGCCTAGCTATTAATTAAATCACTTTGATTAATAGACACCCCCTTTAATTCCCATGGATCACTAAAGGTACAAATTAAACTCTCCTAACATTGACTAAATCCTCTCTAAACCATCCTTATCCACATCTAACTCAACCTTGCTATTATCCCACATGTAAAAGGGATGCAATGGTTCTTTTATCCATTGGGATATATAAGGATCCCTCCTTATATCTTTCTTCTTACACCTAAATGAACATAGATCCTAAGCTATAGCCATTTTATCATCTTAGAGCATTCTTCATTAGAGGAGCTAGCTATTTTTATTTATTTCATTCATTCTTACAAGTTTGAAGTCATATGGAGATGTATCAAATGGTCTTGATAGCCATGGATTGACAAGAATGTAGTTCTTGAAACGCTTGGGATTCAAGCATACAATCAAACCCTTTGATTTCTAAGGATCTAAATAGGTTCATTTCATTAGCATTCAATTAGAGATTGAGGTTAATTTGTTTAGCATGTTAGTTTGAATATTCATTTCATGTTCTAATGCAAATATGTTAATATCTAACTTTTCTCCTTGGGGCCCCAAATGTCCTCAGTAAACATGATGGTATATTGATCTAGTTAGCATTGTATTGAATCTATTAGTTGTTATCTTCAATGAAATTCCAACTAGATAAATATACCATCAAAATTTGAGGGGGCATCTCCCACTTCTATTAATTTTTCTTCTTCCCCTTCAAAATTTTACTTATCTACTATCTTTGAACTGGCGTTACTTACGCCACCCCAAAGAGGGGAAAATGTAGACTTCTTGTAATTAGACTTCATATAATTTAACATGCTCCTAAATCATCAATAATTGATGTCTTTCCTTGCAAATTGACAACATATCGTCAATATCACACATTTTCTCTTATATCGTCGTTAATTAACTACACATTACACTAATTAATTATGCCCTTCTATCCAACAAAGATGAAAATTAACGACCTTCCTTTAATTAAACCCCTTTCTACCTAAATTAATTAATTATTCTTAATTAATTAAGTTTCATCTTCTATTAAATCAGTAAATCTTTCATTTATATAATTTAATCCTTCATATCCCCTAAATCATGTTAATTCTTCTTCTAAGCTAGGCTTCTACATAGGCTCATCTCACTTTTTAGTTAATCACCATTGATTAATTATATGCATCCCCTCAATGCCCATGGGTCACTAAAGGACAAATTAAACTCTCCTATGGTTGAATCAACCCTCGCTAAATCTTCCTTATCCAAAATTAACCCAACCTCTACTATTATCCCACATGTAAAGGGATGTAAAGATTCTTTTTTCCATTAGGATATATAAGGAGGCCCTCCTCCTACCTTTCTACTTACACCTTTTAACACCTAAATGAGCATAGTGCCTATAGCTATATCCATTTCATCATCCTAGGGCATTCTTACATTAGAGTGGAGCTAAGCATCATTTCATTTGCATTCAATCCATCTAAGATATTTTGTGAAGAATCAATGAAGTTAATCAAGAAAGGCCTTATAAGCCATGAATTTATGAACCTCCAATTTCAATCCTCTTTGATAAAACAATAAATATCCACCATTTGATAGCTAAGGGATATACTTAGGTCCATTTCATTGATTTAGCTTTCTAAAGAGTAGAGAAATAAATGTTTAGCATGTTAGCTTGAGGTTTATTTTCAAGGTTCTAATGCATAGTGTTGATGTTTATTACTTGTTTAGCTCTTTGCGTTATGGTGCATAGATTTTAGATTTAACATTATATTGAGGATATTAGGTGTTAGTATTGATTTTATTTACATATCTAACTAATTCTTGCACATAATATGTGTAAATATAGTGGATTCGACACAGTTCAGGATCTAGAATCCCCCACCAATCGGGTGACTAGCGATTGATGAAGCGGAAGGAAGGTATGTGAAACAATCCTTAGGGAATGCTTCAGATATATTTCCTACGCCTCTTCCATCCCTAACTACTAATTGACGGTAGATTCTTGTTCCCTAATTGTTGCAGATGTAATATATTTCCAATGTTTTGTCAGCTAACTAAGATGACTAATCTTCTTTTTGTCAAAACTTAGTTGGGCATGTGGATTGACTTCTTGTCAGTTCTTTGAACTTACAACCCAAAAAATAAACAATATCGCAGGTGAAATATGGATGATTGGATCATTACACTCTGGCTTGTGGAAGCTGGTATTGAATGAGTATTTCAGTATGGATCTTGGATGTAATTGTAATTGCATTGATAGTAAATTATACTTGCATTGGCAAGTTGTACCTTGTATTAGTCCTTATTGGACGGAATTTGTCATATATGTATTAATGAAATGTAGGATTGGATTGTACATAAATATTATGGCAGTTTTGTGTAAGTATAAATAATGATCGTGTTGTGGGTTGGAAAAAAAAGGTAATTAATTTGATAAGATAGGAAATCATACAATCATTTATTTAGTGCTTCAATTAATTACCGTTATGAAGCTAATAATGTATCTCTTATTAAGTAATTTTCCATGAATGTGAGATTGTGTACGGGGAAATGGAAAGAATGCTAAGTGATTAAAGAGGCTAAAAATTTAAAGGAAAATTCTAAAATATTATCTATGCCTCCTTAATGAATCTAAGGTTCCTCTTAATATATTTCCTCATGAATGAATCTGAATGGGCTAAGTTACTAAATTGTGCAAAACACCTAATATAAATCTAAATCCTTTTCAAGTTGTATATGGGAAAGGAATGGTTTAGAAATATGTATAAAAGCATAATTGAAAGGAGTAATAGGTAATATAATAGTTTACCTTTATAGGATGGAATCTATAATATGATTATTGGCTTGAGAAATCCTTAATTTTCATTATGAGATTTAAACTTGTTTGTAATCCAGGAAAGAAATGAATTGATCTAGTACATGCCTAAATGAAAAAATCAATTGGTACTACAATCTAAACTTAAGCGTAAATGGTTAACCACGTAAAGGGTGTATGAGCCATATGTAATAATTTTTTAAAAACTCCTACCTTAACAAGATAATTGTAAACACAATGTTTGGTTCATAAATGAATAAAAAGGTTATTTTTAAATGGTCTAACTTGTGAATATAGTATTCCTTTCTCTTATGTAAGAATGTTGAATATGAGTAATTGTCTTGGTATTTTCCTAAATCTCATAATGAGAAGTAAACTTTAAAGTAACGTAATCAAGATATATAAATTGAAATAGTGTGTTCCATAACTTCAAATTTGTTGGTTCTATAATATATGCTAAGGGTATGGAGGTCTAATCAAGATAGGGAAACTAGCCTCAAACAAGGAGTAATATTAATCTAGTCTATACTTAATAATGGCTATGATCTTTGCTAGTGATAGCCACACTAAGATATAAATCTGCCTCAATTGATTTTTGGGAATAATAAATAGGGGCACACATCTTGAACATTATAGTTGAAAGTCAAGTTCAATTTTAAAGGAAAGAGCTCTAAAGTAAAGAACGGTGAACTTAATAATTTATGGTAAATTACTACACCTAAGAAACATGATCATAACCAAGAGGTTAATTTACCTTATGGAGTAAGAGGTACACCTTAAGCGGAATTACCTAGCCTAGAATAAATAAAGGCAAATGGGTGGTCCTAAATATGCCAATAATGCCTTAACTAGGAGGGTAAAAACAAATTAAGCTTATTGCAATTAATTAAGCCTTGTCAGACCTAATGGGAACCTCTTTAAGGGTATAATACCACCTTCTATAACAAAATGTTTAATAATGCATTTAGGGGCAGCAAGGTAAAATAAACACTTTGTGACCCTAACCTCTAAACCAAGGTAACTAAATACTTGTATTAATATTCGATAAGCAAGGAAGTACTCATGAATGATGACAATGCTAACATGAAATTTTGTACCAATGCATGATGTAGGATGCTTATGATTAGCCCATCGACTGCCTAATACAAAACGTATTAGCAACGTATAGGACTCTCGTAGGTAACCAAAAATGGGCATTATGAATACCTTGAGCTTGCGTGAATGAACTTGTTATGAGCTAAGTGAGTCATAGTAGGTTCATCTACTTAATCCTAATAAATCCATATAACTGTGATGAGACAATAGTGAGGTAATGGGAAGACAAGTTTAGACGGGTTGTGTACTCGTCTATACTAAGCGTACATAGTACAACTAGAAACTTTTTCCAAATTAATGTGCTTGTTGGGTATATTGTCTAATTGTCGTGATTCCTCAAATCCTGAAGTGTAGGATGCAAGATGGAGTTTAATAAAAGAATCTCTAGGTAGACATTGGAGGATCAGTCACATGTTCTCACTACAGCAGAGTGGTAAAACTAAACAAGGCTAAGTAAGAACATCCTGACAAATGTAAAGGGTGATTGTGGAGATCAGGGATATATTAACCCTTACAGCTGCATAAAGTTTATCACATTTTTATAGAATGGATTAATTAATTAATTGACATGCTACATAAGCTAGCCTTAGCTAATTATCTGATTTAATTATGCAGGGAAATATTTGTCTGTTGTTAAGATAATAAGACTTGCTGCATTAATTAGCTTAATCAGCTAGATATGTAGAGGAAGGTATGTTTTTTTTTAAATCCTTCTAAATTGCGTGTCAAATTTTGGGTTGTTACATTTAATGGAAGGAAAATTAATCATTTTTTAATCAAAAACCCTCTTAAAGATAATTATTTTCTTATCCTTGATTGTATGTAATTAGTAAGACCCACTAAAAAAGTATTTAAATATATCACTAACTACTACTTTGGATTATTTTTTGGCTAAATTCATGAGCTTGAGACTTGAGGTAGGAGAATCATATCAAGCACTGAAATTATATGTAAGAATATGTGAATGCTAGAGTTTCATACATACATATATACATAGTATGAATTCGTTAAAAAAGTTGATTGAAATATTTGTAACCATGAAAAAGTAATTTTTATTTGATAAAAGTAAATCATATTACCAAAGATGCATTTGTCCTTTATATCCATTGGTTTTCATATCCATCTATATAATAATGTATCCTTGAATCAATGGGAATAATCACAAATTGTATCACATATTCCTTGTTGAATGATTGAAATATATTAAAATGTAAACTTTGGACCCTTAATGGTGTTAAACATAATCAATAAATCCTCTTATAATTGTACAAAGCTATGATAGAATTTCTAGGTAAATAATGGAAATAATTTAAGCCACACCCAACCATACTTATATGGAAGGTTTAGAGTAATAGTTTTTTATTATGAGAATTTTTTCCAAGAGAAGAAGAAAAGTGTGTAAGGTTTTAAATATAGATTTCCAAATACATCAAATAAATAGAATGTAGGCATTATGAGAGTGAAGAACCTCATGTGTTACAGGTTAATATTATATGAAATCAAGTTTAATCTACGAATTAAAGATGCAATAGAATATATAGTTAAAGAATGTAGTTATCTTTGTATCTTTCCCATTATATGAATCATTTCAATACTATTTTAGTAGAGGATATTATAGTACTATGAAGAATATAATCTTCTTCAAAGGTATCATTTCACCATTAATTTCAAACATAAAAGTAGAAGAATATCTAGTATTATAAACATGACTATCAATACATAGATAGAGGAAAGATGATCATTGAAAGGCATATAAGCATTGAATTCAATACATGAAAAAAAACATTACATTGTTTACATCTTCCAACAAGTTCTTAACTTTGGCCAATCTAAAATCCTTAAGATTTTCCAAAGGATCTACACCATTCAAATCATGTAAAGATAATATCATTTCCTCATTTACGTGTTTCATTTTTTATGCATGATGATCAATATCAACATTCAAGGGATAATATGGAGAAATAACAATATTCATAACTTTCATAATATTTGATACAACATAGATTTTTCTTTGTTTGTCTTCACTGTAATTGTATAGAAATACATCATCATCATTATAATAATAAGATTTAGCATTTTCTTCATCATAATTAAAAAGGCACGGCATTGATAGAAGAATTTTCATATTTTAACAAAATGCATCTAATTCATGAACCATCACAAGTGAACTAGGGTTTTAAGGATATATATAAATAGATAATTACACATAACCCCCAAAGGATAAAAATCTCAAAAAAAATCTGTTACCCTAGACAAAAAAAAGACTCTAAAAACATTATAATCATAAATTATTCACGTATCAAATCATAAAATGGGAATTTGTGAAACCCTAATAGGATAAAATGAAACCCTATGGTTAGGGTTCAAATAAATATGCAGATTTACCAATTTTTTAAAATTATTTTAAGTACAAAGGCCTAAAACATGTTAAAACTATGTACAATTTAGAAAAAATAGATAAATAAAATATGAATTGTGCTAAATAGTGGTAAACTAATCACTTATTAACAAGAAATGTTGTACTTATAATGGAGAGGAATATATACTTATTTGATTGACTGTGTTAGAGAGAGAATCATATTGTTGGAAGATTTGATAAGACTCAAATCTCCGATGAATGCCAAAAAATGTAGAGAATTTGTTACAATTATGAGGATTATGAAATAAGTATGGTTTATTAGGTCAATTTTGGGATGTTGAACTTGTCTCAGTAAAATTTATTATACAAACTTGTATTGTGTGTGTTAAACCTATAATGCACTAATTAGAATGGAATGGAACTCTTGGAGTGTATTTTCTTGTTTGGATTGGAAATAACCTATTTCATATTGGTAAGATGATCCTTGAGGTTCATGTAATATATTATTTTTAATTTTAACCATATAAATGTTATAGTCTTAAAATTACACATTAATACTTAAGTTTACTTATGTAGATAACAATGTTTCCTAGGTTTCAATAATTTTGTTTTAGAAATAAGTCACTTTTGGAATATGCAACTTGAAATTCCAAGTTGCAAACCTACTCTAATGTGTCATTTAAACATGTTTTAATTATATAACTACCTTATTCAAAAAGGTTTTCCAACCACCTATATTTATGAATCCTTCCCTATAAATATAACCCCCCCCTTCTTATTTCAATAGGGGGAATCCATGAGAGCTCATAATGTGGAATTCATAGGAGCTTATGTAAAATCCTCTTTTGAAGTATTTATATGAGAAATGTTGTTATTATGTAAAATTTATTTTGAGGATAATTGTGTGTGGTTGTATGTAGGAGCATGATGTTAGAGATTGAGATAGGAACCACCAACCTATGTTGTCAAAATATTCATCACTCTCACAAGAAAAACTCAGAGGAGTATGGGAAATAAAATCACTAGATTAAGCCTAAGTAGTCCTCTAATAGATTTTCAATGAAGAATTGCTCTAAATATCTAGTAAATCTTGGCATATGTAGTTCTATGATTTTCCTACTTCACATGTTATATGGAGTGGTGATACTTCTTATTATATCCCTAGATAGAATAATAAAAAATTACATTGATTTCTCTTAGGCCTTCTCCTGGTATAAGCATGTAAACAAGATACATATTTAAAATTTTCAATATATTATATTTTGAGAAGTATTCCTTTAGTGTTTGATGGAGAAATACTATGTACTTGTTATTACAATTACTTATAATGAATTGTATATATACTTATTGATTTCAAAATCAAACCATATTGTGAAAACCCTGACTTGAGACCCAAAAACAATGGACATAAAAAGAAAATAAAAAAGTTGAAAACATAAAGGACTAAGAGGGACACGTTCTTTAACCAAAATTTTATAGGACAATTTCTTCGAATGAACTTGAACTATTTTTCTTTAAATTGACCCACTTAATACCCCAAATAGTTATATATGTCATTTCAAAAGCATATGAGGTCGTACATGGGATAATAAATAGTCATTTTATAAGTTTTAAAGTTTTAAAGTTTTAAAAATTGAATGGTCATATCATCATTAACCGAAAGCGAATAAAAATTTAAGTTACAATGAAACCGTAAGGTAAGTGAAAACAACACATTTTCCAATATAAGGTGATTTTTTTTCCCAAAAAGAGCATTATTTGAATCCATGATCCATATGCACACAATTGTGCTGAAACATTTGACATAACAAGATTTATACCAAAATTCAGTATCTATAGAATATACAACATGCATCTATTTGTTATAAATGTTATGCTTGTAATTGATATATTTGATACTAAATTGATCAAATTTTTCTATTTCATGGCATATATTCTTATATGGCTACATTCCATATATCTTTCTCACGTAAGATTATTATCCTATTTTTTCCTTACATCATTTGTATCTTGTCCACTTGGGACATATCATTATTAAGTTTAAGTTACATCCACCTTCTCAAGGCATGGTTATACTAGTGTGAATACATTACTTATACTTAGGCCCACATAGGAGAATTTTTCTTATTACATATATGATTATATGAGGATAGCTCACCATGTTTACATCATATATATATTTTTATTATCATACACATGGTACATGTAACACATTTATTTTGACACATGTCATTCAATATTTCATTCCACATCTTTAAAATAGGGCACATATCCCACTAGTTTTTTCATTCCCTACATGTTAAGATATCTCTTTATTTTCTCACATGGAATCAACTATAGAATGTTACATATATCAAATTTCTCTTATTTCCTTATACAAAAAATTAATGGGATATTATTCAAGACCTTCTATTTGGTATTATCATGGTACACATTCAAATTAGATTTAGACTCAACATATATTTTGATAAATGATCTCATATCGACATCCTTACAAATTTCAATATGATGCTTAATGCATTTATTCATATTCTCTTATTTTTCTAGGTTTTAAGTGTTCCTCTCTCTCTCTCTCTCTCACACACACACACACACGAACATGGATGTTATCCCTAGGATATTCACGACCCTCCACCATGGAGATTGAGTGATCTCTCATTGATTTTGAATTTCATCTCACTCTTGATCTCTTACTAAATTTGAGAACTCTCAATAGAAGGCAAGTTGACCATGATTTTTTAGGTAAGTGTTTATTTATTTTACATTAATATGTACATGTATACAAAAACATCAAAGTGGGGCATTAAATATACATAATTTTTTTGTATAAGACTATTTTATTACTACAATGCTAGTGTACTCATGTGTTTACTGATTATTGGTCTAAATTAGCCTCTTGTTAGAATGTGTTCCTTTTGTTGTTTAACTTTTTTCATGTTTCCCGTGTGTTTTGTATAAGTTTTGACACTTTATACTTAAAATTGTTCTTTACAAATTTGTCTTCTATTTATTAATTGTTTATTCTTCCTTGTTTGACACCATCTACATCCATTTCACATTATTTAGCTCTTCCCCTTCATCATTTATTATCGCTCACTTTATTTTTATTCAAGACACTTGAAATATCAAGTAAATAAATGCAAAACACCCAAATTGTTACAATTTTTTTTTCCTATGTACAAATTCTTGATGCCCACTGACTATTTAAAAAATGTTTCCCATTATCCTAGGCATGTATTTCAAGTTAATGATGTACATAAATGGTCTTTCTATTTCCAAACTCTTTGTGAAAATGGCTAGTTATGTTGTGGGCCCTTTTGACCCATATTTGCAATCCTTGAGTTTGTATCCATTTTGTCATATTTTTCCACTTGTTATGTATGTCCAACTTTCATGCTATAAGGTTGTAATTTGAATTTGAGAAGTCTATAAATACATAGGTGTATTGTTACATTTAGGTGTAGCCAACAATTAATGCAAGAGTGATATTGAATTTGTAAGAGCATAATTTATTATTTTTAGGAGTATCCTTATGCCAAAAGCATAATTCAAACTTAATTAAAGAGGATTCTAGCCTTTGATATTTGTTTTTGCATGTATTGAAAGATAGGGGTTATGACACTTGCATGCATGAGAATGTTTGCTTACTTGCATCGAATGTTGATTATAATTTTGTTCAAGACATCAAGGGACTAAAAATAATGGACCTAGATAACAAAATTCCCCGTTTACATCATGTGTTTTTTATGGGTCTTGCAAGGTGTTGATGTCCAAATATTGTTTTGAACAAAAAGAGCAGTTTTCAAATGAATCACAATACAACTGAGAAAAGCAAGCGAGGTTTTTGACAACCAAAACTAGGATACTGCATTCGTAGACTTAATTTCACATTTGGAAGTGAAGACCATTTTTTTATCCATATTAAAAGTGGTTGACCATTTTTGTATCCAATCTAGAAATGGTTGGTTTAGTTGTATAATTCATGTCTTATCGGGTCAATTTCTCTTGTTGCCCCCCCTCTCATTAACTATTGTTTCAACACATTCACATGATCCATATGATTATCGTATAAAACCTGATATTCTAACATTTCAATAATTTTATATTTGTATAATGTAGATTGCCTCCATTTGTTTTAGTAATTAAGTTGTAACTAAACCTAATTACAATATAGATATGGTTAATTTAGTATTTTGGATATTATAAAACCAGATTTTTTTCCCCCTGTTAGACAATCTAAGGATAAAGTAGTTAATAATCTCAAGCTGATTTGATATTCTATAAAACAATCTAAGGATAAGGTAGCCTCGTAGGAAATAATGTTACTGATTTCATATTCTATAAAGTTAGACGAGTTCAAAGGCCACACCATTCATCCAATTAAAAAGATACAATTTTTTTCCCCCTAAAATACCTTTTTACCATTTTTAAAAGAAAATTGGGGAAATTTGGGATTCCTAACTTCTCATTAAAATAGATTTGTTTTTATCCTTTTTTTATGGATCGGAATTAGGAGATTATTGAGATGAATAAAATATTATTTATGGAGTGTTCAATTTGTGTGTATTGTCGGAATCCACACAATACACGCTCACAACTGCTAAATATATTTATGTCACTGTCAATCAACGACCGCGGCCAATCAAATTTCTTGTTACAACTTTAGGAAGACCAAATATTTAATTCAACTTTAGAAAGGGATGTGTTTGGCTCTCATTTGTATGGAGTTTGAAAGGCTCAAAATGCGTTTATGATTTACAGCTTTTCACAACTGTTAAGATTTAATATTGGCAACATAAGATTTACGCGCTTTTGTGATGGTAATCATGCCACAAAGATGATCATATATTTTCATAAGATTTATTGGGAGAATATTGGGAGAGGAACCATAACTCTCCTAGTACTTCAATGGTGTTATATTAATGCTTGAAATTTATAATTTAAATATACATCGTTCTAAGATCAAAAATTTGAATTAGAAAGTAAAATTTCATATGATTTTGTTATTTTCTAAATATTATAGTTAAATAGTTGATGAATATATTCTTGATCGAATATAATCTTCTTAGGGATTTTAGTCCTTTAGAAAATTTAAATTCAAGGTTTCCTACCTTTTAAGTCTCTCATTTGGCTCTTTTATCTATGTTGTTTGGTCTATTTGAACTATGCCTTACGTTGTTATTAATGACTATATGATGGTTGGCCAAATTCATAATGGATAATCAATAAAAATCTTCTTCTAAGCCTCATCTTATGGATCTTTCATCTACTCATGTTCATGTTATTAGCAATGTCACTCTTCCTCGAGGTTGTGATGGTTATCATCACTCTCACCAAATCCATGCTAACACTCGACCAATAGGAAAGGTGGTCCCTATTGATGATTCTTGCATACATATTCAATCTATCAACTATATAAGCCCCAACATACCTTATAAGGAACATACGCCACAAGAAAAGAAAGCAATCAAGCAGTAACAAACACACAAACATGTCTACATGAAAGAAATATTTTAAAATATGATGATATGATGTAGTAACTAACATAGGTGAGATATATGAAATGAGAGATGTCAACATTGCAGAAGAGACATATGTTAGTCCTATTTGTCTGAAAAGTAGCAAGTACACATTAATATAGATAATTGAGCATAAATGAAGAAGTGCAAATGAACTAGAATAGAACAATGACATCTGTAGGATGTGGAGGGATTTCCCCAAAATGATGTGAATGTAAGGAGACATACGTGTCCTATAAGCGTGTATCATCCAATGTGTCCTATGTCCAACTCAATATACCAAGTGAACATGTGTGTAAAGTAATAAAGCATGTGATCTATCAAACCAGATTAACTAACAACATGTATAATGTGAAGTGCTAACAACTCAATTAAAATACAAAGGTCCTGATTTTATTATTTTGTATTATCACAATGCATATCTATATACAAAAGATGTGGGTATTAAGGAAAACAATAAAGTTGAGTGTAATTGTGTCGTAAATGTTTAATATTCATATGATTCTTTACGAGCTTCCATCGAGCATAACCAGATGATAAACATCAGGGCCAAGTTGTATCGTTACAATCTATGGGCCATGCCAATTTGGTTTGAATTTATCTTTTAATGTGGAGTGTGTATCCTTTTGATTTTCTTTGAGAACCAAACCACTTACTTGAAACTCATGGGTATGTACCTTTTAATATGAGCGCCCCTGATATGCTCTTGATACATATGTAGGTGTTCCAATACTTGAAATCACTTGGATTCAAGAATTTCTAATTCATGTAAACAATTTTCATGGCAATCATTCTCCTTGATGACTTCCTTGAGAGATATAAAAAGTTAAGGGATCTATAAATCCAATGGAAATACAACCTTAGTCTCATAAACAAGAGAGAAAGGGGTCCCATTGGTAGGTATAAGAACACTGGTAGGGTAAGCCCATAAGGCGTAGAGAATATGGTCATCCCAGGTAGAGCCATATTTATCAACAATCCTATGGAGAATATTGACGATGATTTTGTTAGTAGCTTAAGCTTGGACATCTCTTTGTAGATAAAATGAGCAAAAAAAGTATGATTGAATGTAAACTTTGCACAAAAAAATTAACAATACGATTTATGAAAGAAGGCCCATTTTCTATAACAATAACAAAAGGGAGACCAAAATCAGTGATAATGTGTTTTAAGAGAAAATGAAATGTATCATCACTAGTAGTACACTCTAATGGTACATCCTCTACCCATTTGGTAAAGTATTATGTGGTTGTGATGATAATTTTGTGTCCTTATATAGATTCAGGGTTTTAATCTTATGGATTAAGTTGAAGCCCCGTATGGAGAACGACTATGGAGTTATAATAGGTTACAATGTGTGAGATAGGGCATGATGAAGTTTACTATGGCATTGACATTGATAGTAATGTTTAGCATATTCATGAAAATCGTGTTCCACTGTGGTCCAGTAGTATCCTTTTCGTAATATTTTATGAGAAAGTATTGATACCAAAGTGACCACCACATTCATGTCACGTAATTGAGATAAAGCAATTTGGACATATGAATCCCCTAGGTAGTGTAGTAAGAAACCATAAAATAATAATTAAATAATAAACCTCTGATAAGGACATATCTAGTAGCCTCATAGTGTAAGCGGTGACCTTTGTGGTATGGGGCGTTGGAAGAAAGTAACCTCATAGTGTAAATGGTGACCTTTGTGGTATGGGGCGTTGGAAGGAAGTAACCTCATAGTGTGAGCAGTGACCTTTGTGGTATGGGGCATTGGAAGGAAGTTGTTGTGAATAGAGATAGTTATATAATTCAAAAAATCATTCAGAATTATTAGTGTTGTGTGTGGTGACCAAAACATGGATAACATCAATGGTGGTGGGAGTGATAGAAGCATGTTTGAATTTTCAAATAGTAAAGGTGGCATAATTGTCAATAATGTCCAAAGGGATCAAAGAAGCAACACTAGCCATAACATCAACAGGCCTATTGTATTTTTGAGGGATGGTAGTGATGGAGTAATATTTCAAGGTTACAACCATGATCTTGACAAGGGTATTATATGGAATTAAATTCTCTTTTTTGGTGTTGTAAATATCCCGTACTTGATGAACAATGAGTTGTGAATCTCAAAAAATAAGTATATGTTGAACACGTAGTATATGAGAAGTATACAACCCCAAACTTATTGCTTCATATTCAACAATGTTGTCTAATGTAAGAGAACCCTAAGCAATAGGAAAAGGGGAGGGTCTCACCCTAGGGAGTAATAAATACTATGCCAGCATTTGTTCTAACAAAACATTGGGATCCATCAAAGTACATAGTCCATATTTTTGAATTAATGTTGTAGGAAGTAAACTTGTCATGGAAGTCATCATTGACTGGGGAGGAATTAAAGATCTGGACATCAGCTAGTTGATCTTAAAGTATTTTTGATCCACAAATTTGAGGTTAATTTTAGTTAAGAGCATGACCCAACATACAATATGACCATAAATATGTGTATGAGCTAGCAGGTAATGTAAAGGGTCTACTTTGGTTATAACTTGTGCTTTAGTGTTAAGCATAGAATGACACAAATTGGTAGTAGTGAATACTAAGGAAAGATAGAGCTTCTCAATGGGATCATAATTGAGTTTATTTTGAAATAGTGTGCAACTAATATAATAAATAGCACGTTAAAGATTGGTGTCGTAATATTGTGTGAGTACGGCACCGAGAGCGTATTCAGTAGAAAAAATGTGTAAAAAGGAAGGTTTATCAGGTATAGAAGGAACTAGTTCTAGGGTATTAAACAAATAGCTTTTAATGTCTTCAAAATATTGTTGGAAATCATAATCCCAAATAAAGTTTGTATTTTTATTTAAAAGAAACGTAAAATGTTTTATTTTATCAGCCACTTAGGCCACAAAGTGTCAAATGGCCTCAATGTTTCCTTGAAGAGACTGCAATTGTTTAAGATTTCATGGTGGTGGCATTTCAACAAAAGCTTTAATTTATTTAGGCTCAAATTTTATTCCTTGAATAGAGATAGTGTATCCTAGTTATATAGACATGTTAACACCAAAGACACACTTATGTGGATTTAAGTGAAAATTATACAATCATAGTCATTTGAAGATGAGGTACAAATATTTTGGATGATTATGGAAATTGGTATATTTTTCCAAGAGCTCATCAACATAATATTAAATCATTTTGTGGATGTAGTCATGGAATATGTGAGTCATTGTGCATTGGTAAGTGGCACCATCATTTTAAACCCAAAAGACATAATTGTGTAGCGGAATGTACCTCGAGGGGTTGTAGAATATATTTTTTCTTGGTTGACAAGGTTAATTTTAATTTTGTTGTATTTGGTGAACCCATGTATGAAAGATAACATATCATATCCTTTGGTTGAATCAATGATCATATCAATATGAGGAAATGGGAAATTGTCCTTAGGACAACCTTTATGGAGGTCATGAAAGGTAGTGTAACAATGGCTGTTACCATTGGGTTTAGAGATGGGTACTATATTAGAGACCCATTAGGGCTAATCAATAGTGTGAATAAATCTGACATATAATAGTCATTGAATTTATCTTTTGACCATTAAAGTTACCCAAGGGTGCATCTTACGAATCTTTTATTGGAATGGTTTGGCGTCATCGTTTAATATGATATTATGGATGACCACAAAGGGGTCAATGTCAGGTATGTCATTATAGGTCAACATAAAAAAGGTTGGGGGAAACCTCGTAACACTTGCTCGATATTGGCCCATTCGGTGGTATCGATCGTAGTAACTAAAAGGATATGGTGATCTTATTTAGTGGTGCCAAAATTAAAAGATATTGTTTCTTCATTTAACAATGTAGAACTATCTTCAACATAGGATTGAGTGGGAATTGTATCCAACATATTAGGTACCATGTTAGAAGAAACCCCATCCCCCAAATATGCATGGGGTGATAAAGTGTGAGGAAACCTATTTTTATGATAGAAGGGAAGGACTTCCTCATATACACCAACATATTGAGAAGGGATTATTTATTAGGAAATGCATCTAGGAATGGGGTATCTGGTGATCCATTATCATTAATAATTTTAGGGTGGACTAATTGTAAGGATGATTTTGATTAGAGAGTGAATAATTTGGATAATCGGTGACTTGATGTGAGTAGGAATTGTGGAATAGACAAATCTTTACACCATGGGAATATGGAATATCCAATGCCCTCTTTAGACTATTTTGAAGTTAAGTGAAAAAGATTTTAGATGTCGTGACTAGGACAATCAAGGTTATGTCTAGTGAATACATTTCGTAATAAAAGTTTGTATCCCTTTCCATAAGTGTGATAATAATGGGAATGAGGATGAACATGAGGGATAGGGGTCTCATTAGGGTTTCTTGTGGCACAAAATTTGAAAGGGGAAGGATTAACTTTGATGGTGAAAATAGTTCCTTGGTGAGATACTTGAGACAATTATGAATTTTAGAAGACCTACAACAAGCATAACATGATCAAAAGGATGACATAAGATAATATTGTAACTGAGAACATTGGGCATAATGTGGAAGATGGTTGGGAGGTTGTCTGGTCCTTAAGTAATATGTAATATCATCCGGTCGAGGGGATAATTTGGTACATTATAAAATCCATGGATATTAATAGAAGAGGAAGATAACTGATTTTTGGGGATGGAAAACTGATGTAAAAAAATAAATATTGTAAATATTAAGGCCAGAACTATTATCAATAAGAACATGTTTGATCAGTGTAAGATGGATAATGACCTTATATATATATATATATATATATATATATATATATATATAGTGGGAGGCTAATTTCAATGATATCTTGAGGAGGAAACTCATCAGAGGTGAATGATATAGGGTCATCTTGGCAGTAGAAAGGTCTTGGTATTATAGCCATGACGTGATTAGGATATGTATTTGGATGAAGTCGAAGAGACCCAGGTTGATGAGGTTATTTTTGGAAAATATGATAACACTTGATATATTTGATAAGGGTAATGGAGTGAGAAAGATAACTAACCATGAAGATAAATATGGAAAAACATAAACCAATAAGGAATAACATATAGCACAGGGAACCCTAAATCAACTATGGTTTGAAGATAAAAATTCCTAATGCAGAAGGGAATGGGTCTTAGATTAGGTTAAGGATTCGATCAAAAGTGGGTTCACCAAATGTTTTGACCCTAAATTTAAATTTCTAGGTGAGTTTAATTAGGTGTATGATATTTTAACATTTGATTATTGATCTAACAAATATAATGCAATATAAACATTAAATCAGATGTAGAAATCAAATCGAATAAGAAATATTACAACACCCCACTTAACCTAACATATAATTCGAAATCACAAATAGGAGGTATAGATGCATCTAACTTACTATAGCTAATTTCTAGAAAGATCTGGTTCTGTGAAACATAAGAATTAAGAGGTAAGAACCTAGCTGAACTTTGCAAACTGGAATGACATTGTAAACTCTCTTTGGTTGGGACCATATAACATAGTTAGGACCGTACCGTATGGTCTAGGACCTTCTCTACAGTTCATGACCTTATGTACGACCTAAGATAATTTTTTATAATCTAGGACCTTCTGTACGGTCTTGGACCTGCTATGATATAATTTATACAAATTTTTGAATTTTTAGCATTCCCATATTTGATTTTCACAATCAAACCCTAGTTGTCCTACATGAAACAAAGTTATTTATGTGAATTGATCATCATCTTGAACCATATCCATGAATGAAGAGTCCTAAAAACCAAACATTATAAGGGTTATGGGAACCCCCATGCACCACTAATGTTAGCACTACTTTGAAGAGGCCTCAAACTACATATCTTTCCTCCACCTAGCATGTGATATCTAGATACATCAATCAGATTTGGCACTTATTTTGACCATGCTTGTTATGACTTAGATCTTGCTAATTAAATGGAGAGAAGATATATGGATGCTTGTAGATGAGAGATATGGTTGCTTTTACCCATTTTTATATCTTCAGACCTGATGTGGGTGTTTCCCAAATGACCATATATGTTCAATTATTGATATTTAGGGAGCTTTAGATGCCTTTTGCAAGTGTATTAAGTGAGTTCTCTAGTGCATTTCCTTAGGTGTTCTAGGTTAGCAAATGAGGTAGTGTTTACTTACTTATATAGGGTTCCACATGTGATTTTTGTAAGAAAGGATGACCTAGAGGATGTATAAAACCCAATGAAAGATTTGAAATTTTAAGTTGAATTGGAAGACATGTTAGTTCAATATTGTAGACGGAGGTCATGACCCTATGGTATGGTCTTGACTAGACTGGACGGTCCTAAACATGAGTATACAATATTTTGAGTGAGATTAAGAGATAGTAAACTGATATTTCTATATGGATTTTTTGCATTTAATTCTCATAGTTTGATGAAATTTTTAAAATTTAAGGATAAACAAGATAAACAATAGACCACATAAAGTGTTAAGTAGGAATGGAGAAGTTGTGTTTATCCTAGCAATAGTTCATAATCAAATCAAGGGTTTCTAAAGTGAAAATTTCCAAATTTGAGTGTCTACAAAGTGTAATATGACCGAATGGTTTTTATATTAACCTAAACTTTGACTAAAGGCACATGGAAATAATTGTTTGGAATTTATCCTATCGCTTTCTCATGTATATAGTTAATTTATTTAATCCTACATACAATCGCTCAATCCCATAGTATAAATCCACTTACTCAATACTTATTACTCAATTTAACTCATAAGGAACCTTTGTAATTTATAAAAAAACACATTTTTACTTTTTTCCACATATATTTGCTTCTAGATCAAGTCCTAAGTTGAGTAGGGGTAAAATCACCCAACAATGGAAGAATCAACCTACAGTTCTAAACATGGCCAATGTTTTATCTTTAGAACTTCTAATAGTAAAATTTTTAAATTCAAAAGTTACCCTAATTGGATTATGGCCAATTGATAGGGAAACCATTCTCACGTTTCACATATAAAATCCCATACACTTAACTCATTAGGAAAACTTCTTCAATCTTTGTCTCTCTTGAGGTTGTCATACTCAAGCACTCCAAAAACTACTATTATTTCCACATCACTCTAATCACATAAATAGGTTATTAATTTTTAATACATCTCATGTTTCTAATCTAGATTGCCATCACATGCTACAAATCACCCTAAATATCATTTCCATGATGATTGAGACCTTATTATGGTATTCTAAAAAACTATTTATTACACATTCACACAAATTCAACAAGAGGAATAATTATGTATGAGTTGGTACATCTTTAGAATATTAGTACATAGTGCAACTCTCATCACACCATAAAATCTTGGGTAAGGTTGGTCCAACCCAATTATAGTGTCCATTTTGTTAGGACTTTAAAGAGAGTAATGGATTATCAAAGAAAATGATATATCCATTTGTAGAAGCATGATCATAGAATTATAATCGTAGATCCCAGACATAGTGATAAAAATTATTAGGTGTCATAATATAGATCGAGATTATTGAATTAAAGGGAATAATCAATGATACAAGTCAGAAATTCCTAGGAATTTCTACCCATTTTGAAAAAAATTCCTTTCAACAATCTATATTTTACAATTAGCTTAACTATACTATACACAAACCTTTTCTACATTCTTAGTCCTCTACTTAGCTTCCAAATCCTATGCAATGGTGCAATATTTCTATCCTTAGCCCTAATATAATTTATCTAGATTTAAATAGCTTGTGTTTATTTATATTGGATCATTACAGGATTTAGGATATGTGTATATACTATATTTACGATTCTAAGCCATCATTACACATTTATTAATTTATCTTAATTAGATTAACCCTAATTTTAATTAATTATATTTTTGTGGAATTTTTCATGAATATTTGTTTCTATTTGAGTTAAATCATTTGAATCGTGTCCCAACTATTTAAGAAACCCAATGTTACATGTGTGAAATAGAGTTTTATCATCAACGATTATTCCTTGCCTATATTTTCTTTCAATAAACACCTGAATGTTCATTGGTTCCATATGAGATTAATTTTATAATGTAGTATCCTTAGGAACCATATTTGATGCATTAGTTTGTATATTTTTTTCAAAAATTAGTGGAAGGATTGTAGCACATGGTTTTGTAATAGATTGATTAAATGTAACCTACCCACTTTCAATAAATTGTTGGATCTTATGTTGTAAGTTATAACACTTATCCATTGTATGATCATTTATTCTATGATAATCAAAATATAATTTAGCCGCTTAAATTTTGATAAATGAGTAATAGGTTGATGTTTAATGGAAGAAAAAGTAATCATTTTTTCAATCAACAAATTCTTCAAGATAATAGTTTTTCTATCCTTGAGATTATGTAATGACTAAGAACCATGAAGACAGTTTTTTAAAATATATCACTAGCTACGACATTGGATTATTTTATGGTTAAATTTTTGACCTTGAGACTTGAAGTAGGAGAATCATGTCAAGTAATAAAATTATATGTAAGAGTATGTGAATGTTAAAGTTCCCTCTCTCTCTCTCTCTCTCTCTCTCTCTCTCTCTCTCTCTCACACACACACACACACACACACACACACACACACACACACACACACACACACATTATGTTGATAAATCATTAAAAAATATTTTGAAATATTTGTAACCATGAAAAAGTGCATTTTC
The DNA here is from genome assembly GCA_019776745.2 of Taxus chinensis. Lineage (NCBI taxonomy): Eukaryota > Viridiplantae > Streptophyta > Pinopsida > Cupressales > Taxaceae > Taxus > Taxus chinensis. The sequence goes on along the minus strand of CM034152.1, from coordinate 589,107,790 downwards.
TTTAATAAAAGGTAAATCATATTACTAAAGATGCATTTATCCTCTATATCCATTGGTTTTCATATCCATCATTATAATGTATCCTTGAATCAAAGGGCGTACTAAAAAATGTGTTTCATATTGTCCTTAATGGAGGGTTGAAATATATTAAAATGTAAATATTGGACCCTTAGTGGTATTAAATATAATCATTAAATCCTCTTATAATTGTATAAAGTTATGATGGAAATGCTATGTAAAGAATGTAAAAAATTTAAGCCACTGTTATCTAGTTGAAGTGCACCCTTGTGAGGACTGGAAAATTTTGTACTTCTTTCTCCTCACTTTTTCCGTTAGACAATGGAAACACCTCTCAGGTTGTGGGTATCCCGAGAGTGAGGTGAATCTCCATATTTGAAGGGTTGGTTCCGTTTCAGTGTATCCCTAACTAGATCTTGTGGGGGAAAGGGTTAGAATTAAAGGTTGAAAATGGGGGTGATACACCATGGATTATTGGAGACTGCTGATATGGAGATGTGCACAAACTGATAATGAAAAATATTTAACTTGCGCGAACCAGAGGGTTTTGGTGATATTTTATGACAAAGTAATTTAATATTGTTAAGGGATAAATCACAATACACTATTTTTAATATGCATGAACGCTAAAATAAACACACAAAAACCGTATCTTTGCAATGAGGAAAGATAGCCTAAGTAAATAACTTAATAAATTCAGGGGAAAATAACAAGAATAAACTACCTGAAAGCACAACATTGCAAAAAAAATATGGGATGGGAAAAACACTTTTTTAGTAGTGGGAACTTGCTGGAAAACAATTCTGCATAAATTAATTACATCAACTAAACTACCTTGAATGCTTTAAAATCATTAGAATATATAAGAAAAGGAGGTGGAGTGGAAGTGCTCGACACATTCAGTTATAACATCAATTTAACTCTTAAATGAATAATTTATCTCTTTTAATTAAATATGACCTTCAAAACTATGAGCCAATCCTAGCATGCATGAGGTGATAGTTAAATAATAAACTAAAAGTCTTGTTTTGGCCTATGTGAACTCCTTGTTAACTTGTCAAAACGATGTTGACTCTACAATCTACTTTTTGTATGGAGAATAACATGTGTACAAGACCCCTTTTCATCTATCTACTCATAATTAACTCAAGATTTTCCATTTCCATTTTGTAGTGCATGAAGATACCTTTCCAAAGATATAAAATTATAAAATTTAGGAAATCTGGGAAAATGATATGCCCATGTCGATCTAGGGGGTTGGGGAGGAACACGAGTTCTCTAGGAATTGCTACATTATGCATTTAATTATCTTTTGCCTTTGTGTTTTGGGTATAATAGGTATGTAGAGAACTTCTTAAATGAGGGAATTGATCCATTTATTATGTATTTATCCACTTCGTTCAAAATGGCTTGGATGAGTGTGTGTTCCGGATATTTAGCCGCAAGGTGGAACTTGGGAACCATTCCACTAGGGCCCTAAGTTCCCGCAGCCTTTAGTTCTCCCACACAATGCTAACTCCTCACTCGCCGCTTCCTTTTTTCATCGGCCGAAAGGAATTTGCGGAGAAATTGTGCCCATAAGGAAGTGTTCTGCCACTGATCCGTTCTCCCGCATGAGGTTCCATCTGACATCCCCCCACTCATAATGCACTAGAAACTTATCCAAATTTTCTTTTCAGCCCGAGAAGGGATGTAGGGAATAACTTTCTCATGGGAACTTGTTCTATCTCTTCCCCAGAAACCCAAATTTCTAAATAACACTATCTCCTTTGTTGTGCAGACAAAGTGAAGATGCGGAGAACCTATGACCCTGCGGAACTATTCCGCCAGTTCCACCAGAATGCAAAAAAACCTGTAATACACTGAAAACGACCCATTTTTTAATTTTTCCCAAATTTTCTAAGTCTTTTTGGCTAAGTATGGAACTAAGGACTTACGAAAAAGTGATTAGAGTGCCTCTAAAGCCAATTTTTTTTCCAATTTTACTTTTTTTTCCAAAAAAATTAGCTTTCTTCATTGAAGCTCCACCAACTATCCAAATCCAATTTTCCAAGTTGTCCAATTTTATAGGGGAAATGGATAAAATTTCATGACTC
>CM034152.1:588894537-589105176 GCA_019776745.2 Taxus chinensis | reverse complement strand
TTATAGTAAAATATATCCAAACTCTACTTCATTTGCCACAGCTTCGCCTTTGCAGATCTCTCTTAACACTCAACTTGCATCTAGGTGCATCCCTTTATCTAGTGAGAATCAATTTTTATCAAAGCAATGCATATTAAAGATTGGCACCCAAACAAGGTATACGCAGATTATTTATCACATAAAATGTGTTGAGAATTTACTCTTTGCATATGCATTTTTGTTTGATATATGGTGAGAGAAAAATATTATCATGAGAGTATGATTAGTTGAAATGCCACCAAGGCATTAGCATAGAAGAACCAATACTGGTTAGATAGTATAATTCTATGTCATGTGTGTCGTCCACATACTCTTTTTGTCTTGTGATGATTGTATCTACATTCAACGTGACTCCTTGGGTCAATCATGTTATCACGACCCGTAAAATTATTCTATGAAAATTCTAGGCTCCTTATTAGATTCACATTCAATAAATCAATTATTCAACATGATGATTGTTCCTTTTTATGGATCTATAAATTGAGTTCAGATTCAATGATCCAGATGCTGGTAGTTTCTAACTCTTAGAAACTTCAATGAATATCACCAAGCAAGTGAGCACGTCTTATGTGGTGGGAACAGATTTCAAATGAATCTCTCACCAAAAAACAAGTACATCATTATAGAGAAGTGTTGTGGACCAAAGATTCTTTTCCCAGTGAGTGCACAACAACCACAACCTTGAAAATCCTCCTTTCAAGTATTTTTGATGTGTTAAACCAAACTATTATGTTAGGCATGGTCAAGATAACCCTTGGATTGATCAAGTTTAGGAATTAAGTTTTTATTTAGTTTTTTCACTTTATTTGTTAAAAATAGGTTGCTATTTAGCAGTAATGTCTATAGGATAATTCTGTGGTCATGAATAAAGTTATTTCATCAGCTATTTTAGCCTTATGCTATATTAAAATTGTTGATTTATTATTGTCAAAGTCTTAGATAAAGTGTATAGTAAACTTTAGTTATTTTTAAAGTTAAAATATGTGGTATTAGAGTTATTTTATAGATTCAAATTGTTTGGTCAAATAAAAGTCAAAAAAATTGTGTTATTATAAAAGTATGGAAAATATAAAAAAATTCCTTACGAACGCATTTTCGGTGTTACCCAACATCTTGAAAACCCTTGAGACTCAATTCAAATTCTGTTGAGTTAGCAGCATGACACTAGTTGATGGATACAAATGGAGGTTAGAGGTCAATCAACGACCTCTCATCAGTTGCCAACGACGCCGCATGAAGGTTTGCTGACATGTGTGTTTATAGCTTGTGCAGTGTGCTTTTCGTTGTGTTTTTCAGAATTCTATTTTCAATGTGCTTTAGTTTGCAGTTTTCCTGGTTGAATAAGTGGAAATTTCACATTGAGGGGGGGGGGGAACATGATCCAATGTTCCATTTCCATTTTTTAGTTTGTAATGTGTGAGGAGAGTTTCCTATGTTATTCCCTATGGTAAAATGTGATGAGGGGTGATAAAAGTACTTGGGACATCATGATTTGGTTGTAGGTAACCCATTTGAAAACATTCATTTGTGGTTTGTGGTAAACCAATTGTAAAACCACCATTCTTGGTTTTTGGTAAACCATTTGCAAAACCATCACCTTGTGGTTTGAGGTACTCCTAATGTAAAACCACCATTTTCGATTCGTGGTCAACCATTTGTAAAACCATCCTTGATGTTTTTAATTGCCCTATGAAAATCACCTGATCATGAAAGAAAGTGCAAGTACAAGTATAGGTTTTCCCCATGTTCGCACTAAGGGGGGAATGTTGGGAAATTAATCTAGTGATCATGATAATTGTTATAAAAATATATGTTTGTTATACCCGTCATTATTCCGGGTTCTTTGTTGTACCTACTTCCTATTTATTAAGAAGTTGGTTTATTATTTTATTTGCTATATAATAGCCATACATTGTAATAATATAGTACAACAATTTAATATTCAAAATATTTTTGTTGTGTATAATCTTTGATTTCCAATACACGAATCAACTCTATAATGTTTATCTACTTCTTACTAAAATGAGATCATCACTTTGTTGGTAGAGTATTGTTCCCTGAATGGGATTCTTGTCCTATGACCAAAATGAGGTGATTTTAATGTGCCTCCTCCTTAAGGTTTGATCAGACTATTAGGTTTTTGATGAGTTTTTAATAACATTACACCAAGTGAATTGCATCAAGTGAACTAAGATGACTGGTCATTCATGAAAATAGGGTGCTCCATATGAAGATCATCCCCTCACCTTTAATGGCTCTAAAATAATCCTTTGAAGGAATAAAATTCATTATTCTGATACACTTCTTTTCTCATATGTCTCTCATGGAGATAGATGATGCCTTATTCACACATGATGGTCCTGGATACCTTGGTGACATGACTAGCTCATTTTATATTGTTCTTTAAAGAGATTTGGGTACAATGACAATGTTGAGATATGATGATCATGAAGTCACTTCTTGAGTTCCAAATTTCACCTTTTACCATTAATAATCCTTCATAATTCAATTTCTTGACCAAGATGACACCTGGGTGGAAGCATTCTCAAGGTACTTGGACACCTTTTTTCTCAAGTTGTTCCTCATGGAAATGGGTTTCCTCCTCCAGATAGGGGATTAATACTTGAATCAAATTTGAGGATGAGTTACATTTTATTAACCTCCATACTTCACTCAAACACTGTAAATCAAATTTTGTGATAAATGAAACTATTATAAAAATCTAATTCTACTTGCAACTCAAAATTTGGGTCTTATTTCATTTTAAATTAGGAGGGGTAGCTTCAGAGTTTTGATGTACCTCAAAAAGTATTTGAGCCTTAAATCAATATTGATTATTCTGACTTGTAGAGTATTCTAATAGCTTTCCAATACCTTTTTTATCACAACTCTTTTTGGAACTCCTAGAATCATCTAGAGAAATCATCTTTCACTGTTTTAGCTTTCATTCCCTGCATCTGAAAACCTAGTCTTAAACAGAGTGCTCTTGAATGAGATATTATTTCCTAAACTTTAATAAATTTACTTAAACATATTCAATTGTCTATGAAATCACCCTCATATTCTTTATATTTTCTCTAAACACTTCCATAGGGTGTTCAATTAGCTACATAATGGCCAAAAATGGCCTTTTTAGGCCTTCGGCAGAAATAGTCTCTCATCAATACTAAATGAGTTAATAAATCACCTTAAACACTATTCCCTGCACACTGAAATACACTGAATGATATTATTAAGATTTTCCTTTGATCCAACATAAAGGTTAAACTAATGAAATGCTATCCATAAGAAGGATGCACAGTGATTGAGAAGCCTTATTTTAAATTAAGGGCTTATTTATCATGCTTCAAAATTTTCAAGTTTCATGCTAGTTATTTTGGAAATTATGGAGCTAATAAAGCACCCTCCAAGAGAGTTTAGGAAATATATTAAGCATCTAGAGGTGATATTGGAGAATCTTATAAGTGTTGGTAGTAATTTAGGAATATTTAGGAAATGTTTTCTCATTCAAGGACTATATGATTAATAATGGGTTTTCTAGGTGTATGGAACAAACACTCTAATGGTGAAACCTGACTTCTTAAAAAGATTATGGGAGATATATAAGGATTTAGGAGGATAAAAATAGGCATTAGAAAGCTATTTGAATCTTGTACATGTTGGAGACATCCATTTTTCTCTAAGGTTTGAAGGTTTCATGAAGAATTTCAAAATGTGGCTTCCCCTTTTGGTTCTAGAATAAAATGGACCTAAATTTTTAGGTTCAAGAAGAATCAAGTCTTGAAATTTGTTCCATTGATCTTAGAATTTTTTATTCCATTGATATTATGATCTTTCCAATAATGGTTAGGAAAGTGAGTGGAATTTGAGACCAACATGAAATAATACCTCAAACTTCACTTTTAATCTCTTCTACCACTTGGAACACTTCAAGGGCATCCCTACCAACATGCTCAAGTACTCACAACCATAATTTGCATGCATACAACCTCATAAGCATAATTTTTCTAACTAGATTCTTGACAATCCTAAGATGACTTATTATGCCATTAGGTATTAAGAAATAAATCACCTCTTCAGATCAAACCAAGAATTCAAACACGTCATGTCAAACCATACCAAGTTATTCATGTCCAAACAACCTTGCTACATCATGAAAAATGACACACACCATCTCATATCATCATGACTGGTTCTGTACACACAAGACCATTAGTGGTAGGTCACATTAGAGGACATGTTTCAACCATTTTCTCCATAGAACCTTCCCGTATATCTTCATGACCTCTTGGAAAACATCCTAACCACGACCCCACATAAGGTCTTTAATCATGACACTTATAACACACAATTGTACCAGTAAATCTCTTCAAAACAGAGGTTTTTCTTCAACTTACCAAACCATGCATACAAACTAAAAAAACATGACATGACACCAAAACAACATATCATGACAATAAAATTAGACACTACCAATCAACCTTCAAGCTTGATTATAAATTACACCTCATATTGACTCCTTTTCCTCCTTAACACCCTTTTCCATCAATGAAACTTGACATCAATGACAATAACAAGAAACAATGTCCAACAAATCCAAAAGGCCCCAAAACCTAAACAGTGACTACATTCTTTCCAAAAATAGACATTGATAGTAGAATTTAAACGTTAAAATCTTTAGGTTGAATGTTGAAATCCTAAAAATTGCTTATGTACTGACCATATTAGATTATAAAAACTATCTCCTAAACCATGACTCATGGAGATATGAGACTAGTTCCATAAGGTGCAAAGTGACCCTAATTTCTTATATTTACTAAAATAAATTTAAAGTAAAAAAATATATACTTAAACATTTATTTTTGTAACTATAAGCCCCCCAAAAACACATATAATGTCTATATTATACGGAACACATGCGTGTTATAATTCGCTCGTGTTACAGAGTGTACATGTTTTAACGCATATGCATTCCCTTAATTATGTATACAAACTAATATTTAACAAGGTTGGTATTTATTTGGTTTCCCAAACCTGTGCTTTGGACCTGTAACAACACAACAACTTGTGTGTTTTTTACACAATATGCAAAAACTCACCTTTTACCATGATAAATCCTACAAAAACTATTGATATCTTTCTTAAAAAATTGCCTACAACATCATGAAAACTATCCTCTTTCTAAATATATACTTTTTATATTTTTCTAAATATTCTAATGTTTCCATTTATATTTATTTCAAATTATGTCTTTTATACCTCTATTTGTAGTGATTTTAAATGTTTATCTTTTGTCATGTACCTATTTTTTACTTCTCCAAATTGAAAAAATATATATTCCCAAACTAGGACTAATTATATATACATTAAGAAAACTAATTTTTGAGGTATTTGGGGGGGCACAGTCAATTATCCGTTATGTTTTAATTTTCAAATTATTCATACTTGAAAAATCATAAAAAAATTACTCACAAAAAATCTATAAAATTATATCCCAAACTCGATGCTCCTACCTATCTTTTTACCAAAGGGTTGTTAAAAATACTAAATAGTGCTCAAAATGGTGGGGGGCACGACCGACTATCTACTATGTTTTTTTACAAAAATAGGAGAACCTATTGACATTTTAGATATTTAACCCACTTACACTTAACCATTTAAAAAAAATAGTAGTTTATAAAGTAGGCTTGAAATACTACAATTCATGTTCTTATAACATCTTCAAATTTTGAGTGTAACTATCTCAAATAAATTGTACAAGTTGAAGTTTTTATTTTTCATTAAAATGTCCACTTAAGACCCCCTTTTTTCCCCCTATTTCCATGAACTTACCCTCATTCCATATCATTTTTTGTTGTGTGAAGAGTTATTAATTGTCTTTTGATTTCATGTGAATCACAAAACTCATGAAACTCATTAGAACAAAATTCTTGTCTTTTATCTATTATTAAGGAATTGATGTAATGACCTAATTATTTTTTAGAAAAACTTTGAAATTTTCAAAACATGAAAAATTCCCACTATTTTTTTTCAAAATAAACCCACAAATATAGTTACATCATCTATGAATGAATTGGAATAAAAATTCTTACCAATACTATTGTAAAACAATGGTCCATATAAATCTAACAGAACCAAATCCAAATATGTGTTTGCTCTCCATTTTTTGATATTGAAGTAATATCTATTATGTTTCCCAATAGTACATGACATTTATGCTTCATCCTTCTTTGAATCTATCTTGCAAAGACCTATTACCATAACTTGTGTGTCAAGAATATGTAATTTCTTAAAACTGATATAACCATATATTGAATTCCACAAAAAGTTAACATCCTCAATGGTGGAGAGACAAAAAACCTTCCTTCATGATATTTAAACTTAATGTAAACAACTTATTATTTTCCATATAGTATTTTCATTCAATCTATTTCTAGATCTCTTATAAAAAATTGAACAAACACCATCTTTAAAAAGTAGTTTAAAACCCTTTTTCAACTAGTTGTCCAACACTAATCAAGTTATGATACACATTTGGATAAAAATAAACATCCTTAATATCACCCTTACCTTGACTTTTATTTTTTTCATGCTTCCATTTCCTTCAACTTGGATGGAATTTATGTCTCCTAATTTTACTTGGCTTTCAAAATAATCATCTAACTTGTGGAAACACTCTTTGTGACTTGTCATGTGATTTGAGAAACCCAAATAAAGAAATAATAAAATATTACCATCCTCTAATCTCAAAATCCATGTGAGAAAATAATTTGATTAAACTTGACCATCACTTTATTTAGCAGGAAATTCCTTCTTTTCACCTTCTTGATTAACTTAATTCTTAACTACCAATATCCTACAATATTTTATAAAATAACCTAGTTTTTTGAGTAATGGAAAGTAAGGTTTTTCTAACCTTTTATTTTGAAGTTAGATTGATCTTTCTCCTTTTAATTTCATTTTTTGAACTCCCTTGAATCTTTTTTTTTTTTTTCTCTTTAGGTTTTTATGCACTTTCCTCAGTTGCAAGTGCTTATTGTTGATATCCTGCATATAATCTCAGTTTATCCTCATGGGACAAAATAGAACATACTACATCATAAACACTAATTGTGTTCATGTCCTTAGACTCCTCAATACTGGCCATAATCAGACGTCTTTCTGTCAAATATCTCAAATTTTTCCTTACTATAAACATATCTTCTGTAGTTTCTCCATAAACCATCATTTTATGAACTAAAATATTTATCATTATGTAAAAACTCTCTAACTCCCTCATTGTATAAAATTATCAATTTCTAAAAATTCATTTTAAGTATTTTTAATTTTTACATAGCATACGTTAGCAAATACTTGATATGAACTCTCCAAGGTATCTCATGTTTTAAGGTCATTATTACTTCCTATAATTATTCGATAGATGATAGGATCTTTGGCACTCTGAAGATATAAGAAAACTTGTGCATATGTATTTTCTTCTTCCATTTTTTCTATCTTTTGATATTGAGATATGTTATTCCAATCTATAGGTGGAGTGTAGACATGAGTGAAATTATCCCAAAATCCCTTCCAAACAAGAATCCTCTTCAACTAATCTCTCCAATAATCAAGATGTTTATGAGAATTTGTATCATTTTTATATATTTCTGAGCACCAAAGTGAGAGAATAAGAAGTATTTGAAGCCTTAGGCTATGGAATGATAATTCATTTACAATTTTTTTGTGCAATATTGGTAATTAAGGGATATAATCCAAATAAATAATTTTTAAGCACCTAATTACAAAATTTAGGTGTCTACACATGGTGACATTGATAAATTTACATATGAGAAAGAAATCATAAGCCATGGCTCTAAGCGTAGGGAGATGATGTTTTAATTATTCTCTTGTGAGAGGTTGATGAAAATCCCCTTGTTCATATGGGTAAGGAAATAAGTATCCATTAGTTTGAGGAAGGGATAAGATTTAAGAGGTATTAATTTTTTTTATAATTTAATTGGAATCACTACCATCATTGTGAGTGTTTATGCATCCATCATCAATGTCATTGCATTTCCAAGATCATAAAAATAATTGAATATTTTTTATTTTTTTTGCTTAGGTTGTGGATTTATAAATTCTTGTAGGATATAATTCTGTCTTTTATATTTCTCAATGGATTCCTACAAATATGATGGATATAAGGACATAACTTTGTATGAATTTGATGTTCAAAATACATAACAAAAAATTGGAATATGTTATCATTAGATATGTTATGCTCAACTTGTTTAGACAATTTTTTTTGTCACTTGATAAAGGTTTGAGTCATTTCCTTATTTTATTTTTTAAAATTAAAAAATATATTAATGTTGTTTTCAGTCATTTATGATAGTGAAATTATTTAACTAATGCATTAAATTAATCACCAAATTTTAATGACAAAGATAGGTAGAATAGTACAATAACAATCTAAATCATCACTCATAATGGTCTTAGATAATAATTTGATCATTGTGTAAGATTTTTTTGATCTAGTCCTTATAGAAATTTCCAAAATTATTAAGATGATATGTAGGATGAATTGATATCTTCATATCTAATGGTTGTTTTTATTCATCTAAAGTCAAGTGTAGTGATATAAATAGTTAAAGGTTTTTTTTGAATTTATTGAAGAACCTTGTTGGTAATGTGTTATTGCAGGTTTGATTTCTCATTGGGTTCAATAAGGAGGGGTGGGGGAAATTAACTAATCACGCCCCACTAAATATGTCGTGGAAGATTAGTTATTTGGGTTAAGTTGGCTTAAATTTAAGGTAATTGATTTTTATTATTGGTTTTCAATTGGTACATTCCATCCAAAAAAGTTAAGATCAATTTTGTTTAATTGATTTGGTGATTATTTTAATTGTGTTGAGGAGGTGCATTGTTAAGGATAGCACCATCCATGGTTAAATAAGATGAAGAAATTTTAGAATATAAAAAGAGAGGGAAAGAAATATTTTATCATACCCTAATGTTTGAATAATTATTGATATTATAAGGAAGATTATATTTTCCACATAGATCATCTATGCATTTTTCCATCATGTCAAGAGATTCTCCATGATATTAAGGGAAAATTTGAAGAAACACTTACATTTTATTTGTGTAATCAAGAAAATAGGTATCTTCCATCTCACCCTTTTAGTTTGATTCCTCCTTGAGTATAGGTTGATTCAGTTGGGATCTAGCAGAAAATTGCTAAAATTTACACCGGTAAATAGTTTAGAATTTAAGAATCATCCATATTACAATCTACATAAAATGGTTAAAGATATAACAAAAAGAGGCTCAATGGATATTTCAAGTGTTATAAATTTCTTCCATAGTAGGAATGGTAAACAACCTTAGATATTATAGATGTGTAAGAAAATAAGTTTTAAAAGTAAGTTATACATGAAAAATTGACAATGTTAAGAAGATAGGATGAAACATAATAGATATATAGGAGATAAAAATGAATGTGGAGTATTGTCGCCAATGACGGAGTTCAATTCATGTCAGGTCCCTAAAAATGTATGATAGATAAGATGGAAATTATGATTATCATATATTTCTCTTCTCAATAACATATATTAGGATATAAGTAGAAGACCATTCTAATACTAACACACTAGATAAGAATAGTGCCTAGGGGGTAATAGTCATGGGTCTAAAATAGATTAATCCAAAATCATTGAAAGCATAGGGTTATAAATCCTATTTCTAAGATATGTGAATGGACTCTTACTTGAATCTTAATGTTGTAAGAGTAATGATTATAAGCAAGAGGGTCTAGAATAAGTATTTTCATGCTATTTGGTGAGTCAACATGGGCTATGAATTATAATGAAATAGAGAAAGATATGTTACCCTATATTAATCTAATACATGATACATAAAACATTGTCAATCATACTATAATAAAAATTTAAAAAAAGAGTTAGGGATGGTTACCATTGCAAAGACATTTTTGGCCCATAACTCAAATCCATAGTTATTAAGTTCTTGTGAGAGAGTTTCTATGGGTGGATGATAAGATGGACAAGTAGTGTATATAACAAAAATTGTTAACTTATCCTTTGATAATGATAATTTTGGGCTTGTATTTATACTATGACTTATGCATACATATAAACCTAATTGTCTTCTCTTTCTCTCTCTCATACATGATTTTTTGATCATTCATTCATATAATCAATTGCATTTATCCAAAGTAATGTATCATTGTTAGGAAGGATCTATTTTAAATTTGAATACTTTTTTGGATTGTTTACTATCAAAAATGTTATCCTTAATGGGACATGTGACCTATGAAATCCTATCATTCTAATCCACTCATCTGAGTAAACTGACATTCTCAAGATATCTTATTGTAAAGTACACTTTTAAAACACTCAAGTATCTTCCAAATCTTTTTAAAAAAATAATGCATATGTAATAGTAACCACTACCTAGCACTCAAACTATATTTAAGAGTATAGTTTCCCCATCTACAAGCCTTAGAATGTCATATAGCTAATTCATAGAAAAAGTAAGCCAATTTTGATTGCTAAAGTTATGAGGGTAAAAGGGAATCAATCTAGCATTTGTAAGAACTGAAAAACTATAACACTATCATGAAGGTTACATTTATATAGTTACACTCCCTAGTTTTATGTTAACATACATGAGGGAACAATAGGGGTTTGATTTATATTTGCATACACAATTACACATAATTTAAATTACTACCTGGAGTTTGATCCTACCTTCAAAGGGGGTGTTGTGCAGTACCTGGATCAATTCAGCAAGGGTTAACCAAAAATATTATTCTAAATTCACAACACACAAATTTCTCCTTTTTTATCTAGTCGTGTTCAAGAAGTGTTAATACACACATCTATGGTTTTATCCATTACAAGTCACTACAGGAAGGTATCACATATTTTTGAAACATAGAATTATATATTGAAACATATTTATATGCCACCTATAACCACAAGAATTATTGTATCACCAAAATATCCCCATCTAAAAATATACAACTCAGGATCGATCTATACTATGTTATAGTGCATATCGTACAGTTTCATACTAGTTGAGTTTCTAGTCACAATTCAAAATATGAAGTATTTACATATCCTTATTAGTATGCACATCTAGTATACACACCTAGATCATATTTTTACCTCTTTATTCATCCAGGTACTATTTCCTTCTTATGTTTTAAGAAATAATTTATATATCACACATTACTTTAAAATTTATTTTTTGTACTATACATTAATGTGATTAATTAATTTCAAAATATACAACATGTACAACAATTATGTATTTTTAATAAATAAATATTATAATTAATACCAAACCCTTAATTATTTATTTGCAATGTAAACATTTGATGAACTAAACATTTGATTGAATTTCTCACCTTGCTAAAACCCTAGTTGTCCTAGGGTTTATGTTTTTAGTCATCATGATCATTTCTCAAAACTTAGGTGGATTTCAAGAATATCCTCTTTCCTTTGGTGTATTCTCCTTTTTATTTCTGTAATATTTTTCCTTATTTCTATTGATAGATGGCTTTACCTCCTATCATCAATAGTGACATCCCATTTTATATTCAAATTTTGATATCCAAGTTCTTGGTTAAGCATGTGCTTCTCAAGATAATAAAAAACCTTTATTTTTTCACCACTTATTTCCTCAATAAGTATTGCGTATCAATTTATGATCTTACTCCATCCAACATGTGTATTCATGGTGTCATTTAAGTACCCCATACGGTGCATGTAAAGATTACTCTACACATACATGTAGTTCCAAAAACCCTATCCACTTTATGTCACATCATGCCTAATCATCCTACTTAAAATATAATATTGGGACAACCTTGGATACATGTTATGAATGTCATGACCTTGCATGTTTTCCTAACATATTCCTATCAAGATTATTTATATACTTTCCTTAAGAACCCAAAGATTTATTAGTATTATGTTGCATAGTGAAAAGTGGATGTATGCATCCCTTTCTTTTGTCAATAAGTATTGTGTATCAATTTATGATATTATTCCATATAACATGTGTATTATGGTTCCAATTAAGTACCCCATATGGTTCATGGAAAAATTACTGTACACATTAGTGTGGGTTCACAAACCCTAACAACTTTATGTCAAGTCATACCTAATGATCCTACTTACAATATAATCTTGGGACAATATTTTTACATGTTATGAATGTCATTCCCTTGCCTGTTTTCCTAGCATATTCCTATCAAGGTTCTTTATATACTTTCCTTAATAACAAAAAACATTGTTAGTATTATGTTACATAGTGAAAAAGGAATGTGTGCATCTCTTAAATACATTCTACACCATATCTTTCTATGCAAGCCCCTCCTTAAAGGAAATTCACATGATTTCCTTCTTCACCCCCAAGTGGTATTTAAAAAATTTCTAGAGTGTGACCTTATATCTCTCGCTTCAGTTTTGGAGGTTAATGTAAGAAAGTTTCATTGAAATCATTTTGACACCAATACCTATTACCATGATCATATATGTGTTTTATATTCTATTAATTAATGTATTAATATTTTTCATGTTATCAAAAATATTATTGATGTAAACATTATTGACATTTTTATGGATGGAGGAAGGAAAAAAATCTGGAGGGAATCCATGCACATCAATGAGTTGCGCTCACCAAGAGATGAAGCATCTTCAAGATTAAAACAAGAACTCAAACATGAAAGTAATGTGTATGCATTAAGGGAAACAAGACTCCATTACCGTGCTCATAGATCAAGAAGAGAGGTATACATATAGGGGACTGTTGAGTAACTCCCATGAATAGCTAATGATTCCTCCATGATGGAGAAGATGAGTTACTTACGGAAATGGAAAGTAATTCCTATGACACATACTATACATGTGACACCTATGATCCGTGCTCCCACCTAAGTGAGATGACTCACCTAGTGAGGTGGAAATACATATAATAAGTAAATAAAATATGAAAAATACCACTTACACCAATACCCCCTTTCATCGTAACTTAGGATGAGGAAAGGAAAGTCAAAAAAACACATAGAAAATGAAAAATGGATCCCAACAACTAATCTTGATGAGGTACCCATGCACAACAAGAATCTTAAGTGGTGAAGGAAAACCTAGTGGTAAAAACATCCACTTACCAGAGATAGAAAAAATCCTCTAAACAACTAAGAAGAAGGAGAGAAGAAGGTTATCCATCCTCCCAAGAAGATGAACCTATCATAATCCACCCTATGCAAAGTGAAGAAAAAGAAGAAGATCCTTGAAGTGAAAAGGTGTTGTTCCAATCCAAGGAAAAATTATTTTTATGTGAGGTAGAAGTTGCAACTACTCCATGAAGGGATGGTGATCCTAAAGAAGTGGTGAAGAAGGAAGGTGTAATGTCCTGAAACTATGAAGAAATGTGCCCAATGCCTGATGAGTATTAAATCACATTACCTGATCCCTAAAAAGTTTGTAGTGGGCCATAAGTAGGTGGATCAAGAGACAACTCCTCAAGATATGGTAGGTGATAAGTGGATGGTGGAGGTGGATACCCATTACCATAACAAGAAACTATGCTAGAAGAGATGTCCTCAACATCAAAAGTGGACTCAAAATTATCATCAAGTCTAGGTGATTTGGATGAAGAATCTAAAGGAGGATAAAAGTGAGAGAAGTACAGTCAAGTGTGATGATCAGCTATACCAACTATAAAAATAGTGTCACTGTGTAATTCTATAACATAAACTAAATTTGTAGTGAACTCAACCTTCATGCTCTGTTCAAGGTGAGTGATCTGATAAACTGAAAGGAGACTAGTTGAAAGTGAAGGGATACTTAGCACATTGTTGAAAGTACCACCACTCACTTCAACAGACCCTCTCCTGAAAACATGTGTAGTAGTTTTGTCACCAATCTAAATAGAAGACATGTCACATGGATCCAATGAAGAAAACTCAATATATGATGTGGCCATATGATGAGTTACACCCAAATCATTGATCCATGTAGGATTAGGTGGCACAACTGTTACTAAATCTCTTCCCTTTGGTTTTTCCTTGGTTTATTATTTTACTTTTTATTTCTCTTTCATTTACCCTTTTTCATTGTCTTTCTCTTTAGAGCATTCATGAGTTTATGAATGTGATTTGAGAGACTCTGGAACTCTGATGTTGTTCTTCTCAAGTAGACTAGTGAGGAGGTCAATAATTTTCTTCAAACATTTTTCTTCATCATCCCTGCCACTACAGTACCCACATTTGATCCATTATTTAGGATGTTTGGAACTGGAAGAGGAAGTGGAAGAGTTAGATTTTGATTGTTCCTTCTTCTCATGATCCTCGTTGTTTGTTTCTTCTCTTTTGAAGCCTTCTATTTTTCCTGGCCAGCAATGAGAGCATGGGATTTTTTGTATTTTACAGTGCCCATCTGAAACAAATTATCATGTTTCCTAATCAAAACAACGATAAAATAATCAAGTGAGGGCATTGTCTAGCTTTTACCAAGTTCCCTATTTGTTGCACAGAAGTTAGAGACAAAGATAGAATATTCGGGACCAAGTTTTATAAGGACAAAAAGAATGAGTTGTGGTTCCTTTTTTCTATTCCACAAGCTACCAACTACAATCTGAAACATTTGAATTTGGTGAAGAATCCATGAAGGGTGTCAAAACTACTAGGGCTAAGGCTAATCAACTCATTTTCTAGTTCATGCCCTCTCATATGATCCTATTATCCAAAAAAATTATCTAAGGCATCAAAAACTTCCTTAGGTGATTTGGCTAAGGCAAATGGAAGCACAGTTCTAGAGACACAAAAAGAGACAAAAATTCAATGTCTTCATCACAATTTTCCAACCATTTTTCCTTTTCTGTAGCATTTGTAGGTTCATCTTGCAATCCCATGGTTATCCAAAATATTTGTTTCTTTTTCAAGGTGAAATACATAGCATCCAACCATTGGTGATCATTGAAATGGGTGAGCAATCGAACCATGTTGGGATCCATGGCACAAAAAGGGAGCAAGGGAGAATGTGGAAAGAAAGAAACCATAAAATAAAACCCCTGAATGAAGAGCTGGAAAGGGGGTCAAAAGGTGGGGCCCACTAATGTTATAATAAAACCCAAAAAAATGATAAATTTTCCCTCAAAAATTTTTGTTTCTTAATTAGAAGTGAGACTAATTAATTCTAATTAATCTAGAATTAAAACTAGAAAAAATCAAGAAGGAAAAAAAAATTCCTTCAGAGGAGAAAGGGAGCCAGCTCAGCTCGGTGAGTTGGATGGCAAGTTGGCTCCTAGGATGTTGACTAAGTTGGGAAGGTCATTAATCAAGCTAGAAGGTTCCTTGACCGAGCTAGTTGATGTAGCTCATTAAGGCGAGTTGAGCTAAGGTCTTTACGAGCTATGTCATGGTAGTGCCAAATTGGGAGTGTTACATGTGAACAAGTTGAGGTTGATAGGTCTAAGTGGGGGGAAGAAGCCACATGCTAAGCCGATTGTTACCTATCTCCATGTGCATAAGCTAAGGTGTAACTGGGCATGTGTCATACCGAGCTATGGTGAACTAGTGCAAATTGACTAAGCGTGTGGTGCAATTATCTAGGAATGATTCTGTATCATGGTCAAATGATGGAACCTAATGGTCAAGTTGCAATGTTCCAGAGTACTGGATTTATTTTGTAACTTCCAAATAAGGGGAGTGCATTTTTGGCAAGGTCAAGGTCAAACCATAGTAATCCAAACACATATCCACGAACTAGGTGCCAAACTAGGGCACGAGGGGGGAGGGCTAAGCGTGAACATGGGCGAGCTTGAATGGATGCATGCAGGGTCCTTGGAAATTTTAAATGATACTTTTGAATGCATAGGGGAGCATAATAAATTGTTTAATCCAATGCAAAATTAAAAACAAAACACGGGTGAATGGATCATTTCAATGCAGGATAGTACGTACAAGTTGAAATTTTAACACAAGAGCTCTTCCAATGTAGATATGATGATGCAAAAGCATAGATCGATCTTTGAAGACAAAAAAACTAAACCATTAAACCCAATATGAGATCAAGTAGCAAGTTCACCAATGGAAACAGGTCACAAGATGAATGAGTTATCAAGCAAGCTAGGCGGTTCTCATTTTCCATCTCGATGAGCTGGGGCCGAGTTGGACCCTTTGACCAGCTTTTAACTTCTTCAAAAAAACAAAACCTATACCCTTTTTATTTTAACCTGTAATTTTCCTTATTTTTAACAGCAAAAAAAACACACCCAACACACAAACCAACCACAATAATCCCTTCAAAAATGCAAGTAGATCACAAAGAAAGGAGTATAGAACTTACACATAAAACTATAAGACAGAGAGTTGTAAGAAACTGTAGCGAGTAGCACGATTCTGGTCTTTGATATCTGATACCATGTCGAGGGGAGGAAGGAAAAAGATCTGGAGGTAATTTTTGCACATCAAGGAGTTGCACTCAATCATGAGATGGAGTAGCTTCAAGATTCAAACAAGAACTCAACCATGAAAACAATGTGCATACATTAAGGGAATCAATACTCCGGCCCATGCTCATAGATCAAGAAGAGAGGTGTACATATAGGAGAGTGCTAATTAACTCCCATGCATAGTTAATGATACCTCCATGATGGAGAAGAGAAGTTACTTCCGGAAAGGGAAATTAAATCCTATGACACACATTTACACATATGATACCTATGATCCATGCTCCCACCTAAGTGAGATGACTCGCCTAGTGAGGTGGAAATACATCTAAAAACAAATAAAAGATGAAAATTACCACTCACACCAAAATTATTTACTTTCCTTCTAAACAATCTAAGATATAATTAAAATCTTGGATAAATTTAATTATTTTGAATGACTTGCTTCCTAGTCACAATACTACAAAATCTAATTTCAAAACCACACTTATCGAGTTATGCATCCTCTTCCTTCTCGTGATCACCCATTGGGCTCTGTGATTCGTACTATTCCTAATTTACACAATCCTAATGATATCTCCCTACCTATTTCTAGCATTGTACCTCCCATAGCCCTACTTAATGTTACTACCTCTGAAGTGCCCATCACTTTTTGGGAAATTTATATACCCCTTTAAAATTTTATAATGTCTATGTATTTTATATATGTTACTTGGAAAAAATATAGGTATAAATCTAATAATTGAAGATATTATACCTATTTCATATGATATTGTTAATACTTCAGATAATGCACATTATTATTTATTTGAAAATTATTTGTGTGATATTGGTAATATGGTATTCATTGATCTTCTGTGTGATGTTGGACCCCTATTTCATGATGTTATGTCTTGGCCCACCACAAGTGTTCCCATCGTATATATTTGTAATCCTAGGGCTACACATATTATTGTTATATTTATTTTGCCTATATCTTTAGGGGAAACACATACCCCTCTTTAGTACATCACATTGTTTATTCCTACAACCTCTATTATCTTTGCATCTAATACATTTAACAAGCCTTTGGGTGTCCCAAATGGTTATGATGCTTTTATATCTCAAATATTTCTAAAGGGTTTTCTTGTATCTTTCCATATTTTTGAGGTGGATACAAGAAATCCTCGTGCCAATACATCTTATGCATGTCATTTAGAATCATGGCTGCAAAGTTTGCCACCACATCCCATTTTATTTGTAATAATATTCAAACCAATGTCTCCTACGCTCACAAGGTTTCCTTCATACCATAGTACCAAGACTTTTTCTCATATTACTTTGCATATAAAATATTCCAAAAATACAAAAACATTAAAATAATCAAGTAATACAAAAAAATTCAAAAAAACAAAAAAGACATGCACATAACTTGATTTTCTAACCCGTTACTTTATTAATGTTATTTGTTGTATGATTTGAAAGATACTTTATTTCTATATATTATTTTAGACATGTGTTCACAAGATATGTTGGGATTGATTTAAGAAATACATAAATTAATACATGATGACACATGTCAGCCTAGACCTTTCCTAGTTGACCATGATCTTTTAAGGGCTCTCCCACACTATTCAAGTGCTTTTGTTTTAATATAGTTACTTTACTTCCTCATTAAGCTCAATTACTTATATTTTTTATATGTTATTTTTTCAGATTAATATGGCTAACACGTGTCTTATGTTGTGCTAGTGTATCTTTTCTCACATCTACTATTTGCTATTTTCTTCAATTGTTTGAATGTGTGTTTATCTGTATGTAACCTCTAGCCTTCATTAGTTTTTTTTTGTGATACTTTTTGTCCCTCATTTATGGATTCTAGAGCCTATTTCCTTTGTTTTTGTGTGTGTAACACCTTTGTGTCCCTTGTTTACATATCTATTTCTTTGATGTGACAAACAAATGTGCCATTACTTGAATACTAGTATGTTAGGTTACCTGTATGTTTGATTTCTTATACACTTGTTTGTTTTTATACACTAATTTTGTTCTTGTTTTTTTATTTGTTATCTTTGTGTGATATATTTTCTACCATGCACACCCCTTATAGAAATAGGATCTCAACAATGGCTACCAATAGAAAAACCCTTTATGTTATCCAACACTAATTTTCATATACATGATAGGGATACATATCTTACATTTTAGGTTGAGCATTCTATTCACACACATATTTTACACTACTACAAAACAATCCATCTAGGAAAGAATCATCATATGCTAATTTATAGAATGGATGTTTTTTTCTTAAGGGAATATTTATAGGAAATTAAATAATTATTAGATTTTCTTAGACAATTACAAGTTTTTTATACATGTTTAAGGCATGGTTTACTACAGTATAATATAGGATGTAAGGGATTTGACTAATTCATTTCTTTTACAAAACTACATGACTCGGAAACAGTTTTGATATAAGGTATGTAGGCATGGGACTTCTTTTCCTCTTTCTATACTCAACATTACATATATTAGACTAACAACTTACATCACATGATGGAGGCACAGTCTATCCATTCCATTTCAAAAATATATATATTATTTATTGGGGCCTAAATCCATCTACAATACTATGGTCTATAGGATTTGGGGATATTATAGTGACCAGTAAACCTTGTGGCATCCTTCGTCTCACTTTTTTTATGGAAGATATCACACCGGTTACATACTTTTTAATGGCTTTCCTTCTTTTGGGGTTATTTAGGAAAAATTTCATATAACATTTCTCCCCTTGGTGTTTGGTCAAATTAAGTCAAGTCCTCTATTACTTTATCTTCTCCTTAAGTAGAAATTAGGGAGTGATCATATCGGATTGTTCTGTGAGGATCAATACAGAACCTTGTGCATATTGAAAATGGTCGCACTTCCAATGGTGATGTGACCGCTCCCTGTAATCAGCAAGGAATCAGATCACAAATGAAAAACAAGTATGTAAGAAACATGGTCTAGCATTCTAATAGATAAAAAATAAGATTTATATATAACAATGTTGTGTAAATTTAGTGTATGACACATGGACACATGAAACCCTAATTACCTATGATCTCACTAAGTGAGATGAATAACCATATGAGGTGGATAATATGTCAAGTGAGGAAGAGATAAGACATCTAAACCAACACCCCCTTCATCAAAAATGAGGTAGAGGTCATGGAAAGCTAGAACTGAAAGAGATATCTCCTAGAAAACTAAGAAATATATGTCAATGGGGCATGGAAATTAAAGGCATGATAAGGTACCCATGTAGAAATAAAAATCTTTCTGGAAAAGAAGAAGAAGAGGAGAAAAATGGGTCCTAACAACTAGGTCTGATAAGGTACCCATGTATAATAACGATCTCAAGTAATGGAGGAAAAAAACCTAAGGGAAAAAAATCCACTTACAAGAGATAAAATACTCCCCTAAACAACCTAAGAAAGATGTGTCATATGGGTCCTAAAAACTAAATGTCTGATAACGTACTCATGTACAAATAACATCTCTCTAGAAAATAAGAAGATGAGAATAGGACCAAAAATCTTCAAGAATATGGGAGGCTATAACAATCCTCACCCCAAGAAGAGACCACAAGTGAAGAAACTCCACCTCAGTGAAGGGATTTGGTGAAAATATCTGCAAACATAGTCAAAAGTCTGACAATACTTTAAGTCAATGATTTCATCATGAATCAGCTCCCAAATGAAATGCATATGGATCTCAATGTGCTTCGCCTACTGATACTAAAAGAGATTTCAGAAAAGTTAGATGGTTCTCATGTTGTCGTAGTATATTATAGTAGGTCATTGATAGTGAATACAAACCTCTATCAAGATACCTTGTAACCAAAAAACTTTTGTGGCAGCGTTGAGTTCTCCTTTGTATTATGACTTTGTAGAAGATATTGTAGTCACATTCTAATTATTGTTAGACCTACTAACAGGACCTCAACCAAGAGAAAAACTATATCATGAGGTATATTTTTGATGATCTAGATCACTGACCCAATCATAATTAGTAAATCCAACCAAATCAATATTTACTTTCCCTATATAGTGAATTTCATTCATTTAAGTGTCATGTACATATTGAAGGATCCCCTTTGTTGCTTTCCAATACAACTCATTTGGCTCCGGCATGAATTTGGACATGATCCTAACAACATATGATAGATCCAGATAAGTTTGAATTGGATAAATCAATATCCCCACTAATTTTCAATAAACGGTACCATTAATCAAGGGATTAGAGCAATCATAAACCAACTTAACCCTTGAAAGGAAAGGAGTAAGAGAAGGCTTACAATCGGACATATGAAACCAAGAAATCAAATCAAGGGAGTACATAGGATGTGAAATTATGATTCCCAAGATGAAATATGAATCCCAAGACAGTAATGAAGTAACCCTAAGTCACACATAGAAAACTTGATGGATAAGAAAATATTCATAGAATCAATGATAGAGGAAATTTTTCCCATGATTAACAAGTCATCAACATACAGAACAAGGATGAGTATGGATGCATCCTACCAAAGAATGTAAACATTTGGGTTAGATCGAAATCAAGTGAACCTTGATGTAAGTAAAAAGGATTCCATCTTGGCATACCAATCCTGAGGGGCATGTTTAAGGCCATAGAGAGACTTAGTTAACTTAAAAATGAGGGAGGGATCATGAAAATAACCTAGATATTATTCCATGTAGATATATTCCTCTAGGTCCCCATGAAGGAAGTAAATATTAACATCCATCTAATGGACTTCCCATCTATTTACATCAGCAATGGTAAGGGTCATTTAGATAGAATTCATCTTCACAACCAGAGAAAAGGTTTTCAAGTAATCAACCCCAGTAACCTAGGAGAAACTCTTAGCTACTATTCACACTTTAAAATTATCGACATCTCCATCAGCATTATATTTAGTTTATAGCACACACTTACACTGAATGATTTTTCTTCCTTTCAGAAGAGGGGTGAGATTCCAAGTATCATTCTTCATGAGTGAGGAATAATCCTCATCCATGGCAGAATCTCACTCAGGAATACCATAAGCCACCTTAAAATAATGAGGGTTAGAAGTGCAGGTAAAGAAGGATTGATCTCCAATGAACTCTAAGCTAGTTTTTCTCTTGTCTAAAGGGTCTCTCATCCACTCTCCAACAATCTACAAATTTTTCCTAGCCTAACAAGGACCAGGAGGATCAGGCTCATATTCTGTACATTCTTCACTCAAGTGAGAAGGGACAAGGTTCCAATCAACACTACTGTCAGAATCAGAATATTTTGAAGTACGAGGGTTGGGAGGCGTAGGAGGATCAAACAGGGGAGGAGCATGATCAACAACATCATCATCCAAAGATTTAGATTCAGAATCAAAGAGCATAAGGACCTCAGAAGGTGGATAAGTAGAATTCAAAGATGACTCACTAAATTTTATACTTCTATCAATATAAATATCATTAATACTAGGGTTCAATAATTGACATCCCTTCACATCATTAGGATACCCTACAAAAAATACAAGGTTTGGATTGTGGTTCCAAATCCTTACATTTATTTTTAGGAATCCAGGCCATAACATTGGATCTGGAGAATAAAAAGTGGTCAACATCATGTATGCATCCAAACTAGGATTCAAAGGGTGTCATCCATATTACTTCCTTATGTGGAACACAATTCTGAATGTAGCAAGCACAATTCACTTTTTCATCCCAATACTATAGAGGAAGGGACTTTGACTGAACCATACAAGTGGCCATCTCCTTAAGTGTTTAGTTATTTCTTTCAAAAGTATAGAAATCCTTAAACATATTACTCACATACTCACCTCCATTTTTGGTTCAAAGAAACTTGATACACCTTTCTACTTATTTCTCATCAAGAAACTTAAAGTCTTGAAAGTGATCAAAAACTTTAGACTCAAGCCTAATAAAATACACCCAAGTGTAACACAAAAATTCATCAATGAAGGCTAGTATATAGAGAGCTCTAGTAAATGAAGGAGACGGGAAAGGGAAAGAAATGTCACTATGAACAAGATCGAAAAGATGAGTAGCTCTCCAGGATTTTCCTTTTTCAAAACTCTTTTTAGGGTGCTTCCTGAGGGCACAACCCTAACAAAGAGCCTTAGAAAATTTGACGCGGGGTATCTCGTTGACCATTTCATTTCAATTCAATTTTTGAAGGTAACGAAAGTTAAGATGCCCAAAATTCTCATGTCATAGCTTATTAACCTCATTTGCATGAGTGAGAAAAGTAGTGGGCGTTGAGTCATAAGTAAAGTGGGAGATGGTATACAATTATAAATGATGATCTTCCTTTCCCTCAACCACAATAGTGTCGGAGAGAAGCTAGCGAATAATCACCGAGTTAGGGAAAAATTCCACTCATGTTCCTTCACCAAGATGAGTGATTTGGTAAAATGATGGGAGATTGATGAAGATATCAGGAAAACTCAACACTTGGTTAAATGATCCCCCATCCACCAATACCGATCCACTACTAGAAATCGACATTGTAGTGTCATCACCCAATGTGGTTTGGGACATGCCACATGGATCGATGTTAGAGAACTCAACATGGAAATAATTCATGTGGTGCATGGCACCAAAATATATAATCCACATTGATGAAGGAGAAACTCTAGATACAAGGTCCTTTCATTTCTTCTTATCAGATTTAGACTCTTTTACAGTGGAAGAATAGGCTTTCAGAGCATTTTGTCTGATAGACTCGAGAAAACCTAAATGATTCTTCTCAAGTAAATGAGTTGGGTGATCAATTTTTTTCTCATACATTGATGCTATTCATGACCAACCTTATTATAATATGAACAATTATACTTTTCTTTCTTTTCTTTAGGCTCAGAATTCAAAGTGTTCGTGTTAGGTTTGGTTTGGGCTTGATTGGTCTTGGTTTCCTTCTTGGGTTGGTCCTTTTTCTCTTTCTTCTTTTTAGTCTTCATTCCCTTACCAGTACTTGCTAAGATTACACGTGACTTGAACTTGAGAGTCCCCATTTGAATTATTTTGTCCTATTCTCAAAATATTTGAGACAAAAAAATTTCAAATGAGGGAATTTTCCAATCACTTCCCAGAGAATATTTCATAGCTTGAAAATTTGACACGAAGACAGAGTACTCGGGACTTGACTTAGAAAGAATCGACAAGATCAACTAGGAATATTTATTCTCCACTTTACATTCCTTTAACATCAATCTAGTGTGAATGAATTTTGAGAATAACATGTAGGTTTTCAAAGTTACTAGTATTTAATCCTAGTAGTTTGTTTTCCAATTCATCCACTCTCATGTCATCTTGTTGTCCAAACATATCATCTAACATTTTCCATGCAGCATTAGGTTTTTTGGATGAATCAATGTGGAAGAGAAAGTCAATAGAAACAGACATACAAAGAAGAACTAAGGCTTTGTGACTTTGGTTTAGCCACTTATATTTTTCAGGCTCATCGCTAGGTTTAGTCTTAGCTCCCATGGTGATGTGAAATAACCCTTTACCCCTTAGTTTCGTTACCATTTTAAATCTCCATTTAAAGAAGTTGAACGAATTAAGAAAATGAATTAAAATTACATCCATCATGAAGAGAAAGAAAAAAGGAATGCAGAAAATAAAAACAAGAACCACAACCACCTAGGATAATATTATAACCCCCTAGTTTTAGCACTTTATAATTTACTGTGTTTGATACAATCAGGTGTGAATGTGCATCATGAAACAGTTGGTCACTCACCTTACAATCATCATAATAATTTGTAAGGGATGAGACCATGATCAAGTTTCATTGATCATGGTAATTTGGCACTGTAAACAAGCACAATGAGCTAAAAAATAAGAGAAGTGGTGAAAGACAGTCTTGTTGTGAGAAAAAGTGTCTCGCATCACAGTAGAAAACCCTTGTTACAAGGTTGTGGTAGATGCACTCACTAGTCCACAAGCAATAATGAAGTCTATTAAAATGAAAAAATGAGATCAAGATGAGTCTCGGGGACCTTAAGAATGCCGAAAACAATCCTGAAAGGAGAAAATGCTAGGATGGGTTCTACATGCTCCAACAAATGATCAATAGAAAAAAATCATCAATACCGCTTAGAATTGTACATTTAAATTTCCAAGTTAGTATAATTTTAGAGATTAAAAAGGGAAAAAAGTGATAATAATGTTTAAGGAAAAAACTAAATTAAGTACTAATCAAATTTAATTAAGGCTTCAAAAATCAATTAGATGCCTAAATAAATATTATTAAATCCCTAAACTAATTTAAACACCTTTTAAAAAAAATATTAGATCATAATATTAAATTAAGACCTAACAATTAACTTTACCTTAGTAGTGAACACCACATAAAAAATATGACCCCTTACTTTATAATAAACAACACCCTTATTAAATAAAACACCACTTGGCTTTAAAAGGCTTCGAATAAAGAAAGGTGGGAGATAACAAACAAGGTCAAGGTGGGATCAGTCTTTGAGCGAGGTGGACGACCAACACGGTGAGGATGAGAGCCAACTCAATGTATGCAGGAGCCCAACCCAAGTGATGGGCTCGAGGAAAGACAGGGCTCGAGGTGAACCAAGTGAGGAGAAAGACCCGGTCAATGTGGGAAACCTAGGAAATACGCTAGATGGGATGGGTTTGTAAATGTATAGGGAAGGAGTGAGTCAAGAATAGGAATGGAGGGAGAAAATATCAGTCTAAATGATCAATGGTTAGGTTTCCTATGGGTTAGAGACACAGAGGGCTCAATGCAAAGGTTAGATATGGCTTGACCAATGATCAAGGACAAGTTTAGGAAGCTCGCCCGTAACTTGTCTCAAACTCGACACATGAAAAAATCAATGCATAAACAAAGAAAAACAGGGTCAACTCATTGTGTCAGAGGTAAGGAAGCTCGAGGATTAAAAATCACCAACGCAAGAACAAGAACCCAATCCAAATAAAAATTCACAAACCAAATAGCACAGCAGGGAAGAAAACCAACACTTGATGCAAAGCAAGAACAAACCAGTGCAGGGGTCTGAGTGGCTCAATAATCCAAGAAATTGAAAGGAGTCTAAGAAAAATCCTAACTCATTGCAAGGAAATAGCTCAATTCACACACCAAAGAAAAAATAAAGTCATCAACTCACATATAAGAAAAATCTCGATCATGGATAAAGAAATGTCTCAATGCAAACCCAAATGACCAACACAAATGCAATGTAAACAAGTTCAACTAGGAGCTCGACTCTGCAACGAGGGAAAGTAAAAAAAACAACTCCGCCCCAACTTACAGGATAGATTTAACTTATTAGGGAGCTCTCTAATCTCTGTAGGAGCTCAGTCAAGTTGGCAAGGAAGGAGAGACATAAAATAGGGTTCAAAAAATAGAAAATGCAAACCAACAAGGGAAGAGATTTAAACATGTTCGAAAAACATAATTTCTAAAAAACCCACTTTTAATTAAAAATGACATATAAACCCAAAAATGGAAAACCTACCTCTATATTTAGCTATTCCCTCCATGCTTAGTTACATCTAGCTAGATCTAGCTAAGAAACCTACACATGCACAACCATAAAACCAACACAAACTCCAAAAAAAAGATTGTTAAACCTGTTAACAATATTCCAAAAGATTATTGAAATATTCTTTACCAATCTATATGTATGAGAAACATACAATCAATCAAGTATTCATCAAACACATAAACACTGAACACAGATATTTACCATGGGAAACCCTTTCGGAGAAAAACCCACCAAAAAACATTGCTTATATTACACAAAGCAAGGACTCATAAGAATATAACACATCTTACAAGATTTTTTTAGTGAGACACCAATCCCACAAGGAGCACCAACCCCTACACCTATGTTGATATTACACACAACAAAGGACTCAAGTGAATATTACACATCACAAGAGATTTATTTCTGCAGGCACCCACCTACAAGGAAGCTACAACTCCCTAAATGTGCTAAGCTACAACTTAGACTTATTTACATATACATTTTGATCATGTAGTTACAAAAATTGCTAATACAATGAATTATGATCACTTTCCTAGCTCGATCTGTGTTCTTCCTCACACTGTCACTCTCTTCTTCTCATTCAAACTACCTTTTATGCTCTGCTTATCTGATCATGTTCTTCATTATTTGCTCGATCTCACCCTTTCTCTCTTCTTCACCATTGTAGCTCTTCTTAGCTTGATTGCATCATATTTTCTTCTCTCTACCTCTGTCACTCTCTTGGATCTCTAGTGCCTTAGTTTTTTTCTCATGAGAAACAACATCAAATCACTTAGAGTTTTTCTTTTATTGCACCTTTTTCTCAAAAATCTTGCTTCGAAATTTGCATCATGTACTCTTCCTGATCTGTCACATCGTGAATCCATGATCATTAAATGTTCCAGTTGAGTCCATATTTTATTCTTTCCTTGTTCAGCTTCATTCCTCCTTCCACACATCTGACAAACCAATTTAATAACCAACTTCCAAAAATAGAAAACTTGCATTGTTTAGAATTTGCATCGTGAAATTAAAATGGTGACCCATATCTTCTTTGCATTATTTTAATTCACCTTGAAATCAGGAATCTCCATCGAGCTTATAACCAAATTACCTCATGGTCAACATGCATTAAATGTTGGTAGCTAGAACAAATAATTTCATTGGTCTGTGTGAAGTTCCAGTTGTACTTGTAGTTACAATTCTCTGTCAATCAAATCTCCTTCAAAATCTGAATGCAAACGTTCACTCTTTCAATTTGAACTCTAACTAATTGTCCTTGATCCACTCCAGTTCACTTTGATCATTTCATGGCTTCCTTTGGCATCTTTGATCTTTTCCTTCATGTCGTGGCTTCTCCTTTGTCCTTCATATTTTCCCTTCTTTATGTGGATTTTTAGTTATCCATGGACATTTGTATGCATTGTGTGGATTTTTCAACTTCTCATGGCTTCCTCCTTATTTGCTACCTTCCAATTTTCTCCTTTTCTAGTTCTTTGTGGCTTTCCTTCTGTCTGCAGAAATCTTCTATACTTAGCAGCTTTTCTGCTTATCTAGTGGTTTTGCATCTTTTCCCTTTATACGTGATTCTCCAAATCTTCATATCCATGGCTTTACCTTCTAACCTTCTTCACTTTGTGGCACTCACCTACCTTCGGTGACTTCTTCTGGAGCTTTCCTTTAGTCCACGGTTCCTTCCTTGAGCTTCTTTACTCCACGGCTCTCTATGTACTTGGCGGCTAGCACCTTATATCCATGGCTTGCTCAAATGTTGTCTAAGTCCTTTAGGACTTATCCTTGATCATCTCAAATCCTTTGTGGGTTGACACTACCAATCAACCTTCATCTTTTCATGCTCACTTTACCAATTGACTCCTTTTGCCATCAATGCAACTTGATATCAACTCATCAATCTTGACATCAATGACAACACATATAATAATGACAAATATTCAACAATATCCCCCTTTGTCATTGATGGAAACACTCCAACCTATAGAAACCTTTATAACCTTATAACCTTTTGATGGAAAAATGATTGCATACTTGAATCCGCCTTTCTCCTATTCTTTATCCTGGTTTCTTTTCTTCATATCCCATTTGTTCTATGACTTGGTTTCTGATTTCTTTATTTCTCCCCCTTTGACAACAATGACAAAGGGCCATCTATGCCACATATAACTGAATATACTTGTAAGTTGGTTTCTTCATGTGCTTACCTCAAGAAGCTCCCCCTAGGCTTATGCTTCTTATCCATCTGATTTTGGTGTTTCTGTGGCAATGCTCCCCCTGAGCTGATGCATACTTTGATAAATTTGAGCTAATAGATTAGCTCCCCCTCACTTTGGCACTATTTTTAGGAGATGATATAATCCTGAGAATGCTCCCTTGTGCTTCTCTACATGCTTCTTAGTTGTTGGTGGGATCAGGAATGACCCCTAATTCATTCCTTAAGTGCTCAAATGTTGCTTTTGGTAGTGGCTTGGTCATTATATCTACAATTTCTTCTTTAGTGCTCACATATTCTAGATTGATCTTCCTATCATTTACTTGTTCCCTCAAGAAATGATACCTTATAGGTATATGCTTGGTTTTTGAGTGGAACACTGGGTTCTTAGAGACACTTATTGCACTTGTACTATCACACAGTAAAGGAATTGGATTTTCAGATTTTACCTTGTAATCTTCCAATGTCTGCTTCATCCATAGAACTTGTGTGCAACACATCACGGTAGCTATATACTCTACTTCACATGTTGAGAGAGCCACTGATGATTGTTTCTTTCTAGCCAAGATACCAAGCAATTTCCAACAAAGAATGCTCCTCCGCTTGTGCTCTTTCTATCATCAACACTTCCTCCCAATCTACATCTGTATATGCTTTTATGCTGAAATCATTGCTTTTGGGGTACCACAATCCATATTCAAGTGTGCCCATGAGATATCTCAGAATTATCTTGACCTCCTTGAGGTGTGTTTCCCTTGGATCTTCTTGAAATATTCCAACAAGACTACCACCTACATGATATCTAGGTCTTGATGTTGTGGAGTAAAGTAGACTTCCTATCATGGATCTGTATAATGTTTTGTCTACCTTAGGTGAATCATCATCTCTGCTCAGCTTGCATCCAACTTCCATTGGTGTACCAATTGGTTTGCATTCTTCCATTCTAAATATTTTCAACATTTCCTTGATATACTTGCTTTGTGAGATGAATATACCTTGTTTGATTGATTGATCTGTAGTCCTAGAAAGAAAGACATATCTCCCAGCATTGACATCTCAAATTCTTCTTTCATCAATCCTGAAAACTCATATGTCATCTTATCATGATCTCCACTAAAAATGATGTCATCCACATATACTATTACAATGAGAAGATGTTCTCCTTCTTCTTTTATGTATAGATTGTTATCTGACTCCTTTTCTGAAACCTTTCTCAATGAGGTATGAGTCTAATCTGTTGTACCAAGCTCTAGGAGCTTGCTTTAATCCATACAAATATTTCTTCAACCTACACACATAATCTTTATCTTCAGTTAGTGAGAATCCATCAGGTTGTTCAATGTATACCTCTTCATTCAGGAAACCATTTAGGAAGGTTGATTTCACATCCATCTGGAACACTCTGATCTTCTTGTATGTCATGTAAGCCAGAAACAACCTTATTGCCTCCATTCTTGTCACTGGTGCAAATGTCTCATCAAATTCAATCCCTTCCATTTGCATGTATCCTTTGCATACTAGTCTTGCCTTGTTGTGCGTAACTTCTCCTTTCTCATTCATCTTATTCCTGAAGACCCACTTGGTTCCAATCACATTCTTGTCTCACGGCCTGGGTACTAGTTCCCATGTCTCATTCTTTTCGATCTGATCCAATTCTTCATTCATGGCATCTACCCAATGTTGATCTTTTCTTTCTTCAGCAATATTCTTGGGTTCTATCATGGACAAGAGTGCTATATCTTCATGACTCTTCTACTCTCTTGAGTCTCCTTCTTATTAGGATGTCACCATCCTTGTTTCCAATGATCTGATTTGTAGGATGATCCTTCTTGACTTTCCTGGAGGGTGCCTTAGTGTCTGGTCTTTCTTCTTCTTCTTTTCTGCTTCTTCACGCGGACTGTCAAATTCTTCATCATCTTCTTGTTCTTCATTTCCGCCAGTATGTTGAGTGTTGTTTTTCCATATTGTGCCTCATCCACCTTCACATTAGTGTTTTCCACTATCTTTTGCAACCTCTTGTTGTAGCATCTGTAGGCCGCGCTAACCACTGAGTATCCAAGGAAAATACCTTCATCACTCCTTGAGTCAAATTTTCCTAAGTTTTCTTCATCCCTTTTGATGTAGCATTTTCTTCCAAACACTCTGATGTGCTTCACATTTGTAGGCCTCTTCTTCCATAGTTCATAGGGGGTCTTATCACTGTTTA
The DNA here is from genome assembly GCA_019776745.2 of Taxus chinensis. Taxonomy (NCBI): domain Eukaryota; kingdom Viridiplantae; phylum Streptophyta; class Pinopsida; order Cupressales; family Taxaceae; genus Taxus; species Taxus chinensis. Next base: position 589,074,711 of record CM034152.1, on the reverse strand, counting down.
CTCTCATTTGAGCTCTGTTCAAAAGATAGACCACGGTATATACTTCTTCACTCCAATACCTGTCTGGGAGTTTGGATTCATTTAGCATGGTCCTTGCCATCTCTTACATTGTTTTGTTCTTCCTTTCAACAACTCCATTCTGCTGAGGAGTCCATGTGGCTGAGAATTGTCTCCTGATTCCATGTTCTTCATAGAACTCATCAAACTCATTTGACCAGAATTCACTGCCTCTGTCTAATCTTAGGCATTTGATTTTCTTGTTCTTTTCATTTTCAACTAATGCCTTGAAATTATTAAATCTATCTAGGGCTTCAGACTTTTGTTTTAAACATGCTACCTAGGTCATTCTTGTATAATCATCTATAAGCAACATAAAATATACTTCACCTAATATTCCTTTAGTTCTGGTAGGGCCGCATAGGTTTGTATGAATCAATTCCAGTGGTCTTGTTGTAGAGTACTCATTTGACTTGAATGACCTCCTTTTCTTATTTACCATGTAGACATGCCTTGCATAGTGTATCAACGGTTTTGATAATCTTAGGCATGTGTCTCACACACCCTTTAGCACTTAGTTTAACCAAATTCTCAAAGCTCATATGTCTCAAGTCTTTTGTGCCACAACCAGTATAATCAACTTTACCAGTGAAGCATTTCTCATTGTTTATCTCATTCAGCACATACATGTTGTTCTTTGTCCGCTTGGCCTTTGCAACTCTTTTTTTTGTCTTTCCGTTGATAATATCACATCCTTCATCATGGAATATGACATTGTTATCCTCTTTTACACATTTGACTCACACTTAACAGGTTATGTTTTAATCCTTCAACATATAGAACATTTTCTAGTAATAGTCTTTCCATTATCTAAACTTAATGTCCCTTTTCCAACTATGTTTATAGAGTTGTTGTCACCAAATCTCACAACACCTAATGCATTATTTGAAAAAGAAATAAATTTGATTTTATCACATGTCATGTGACTGGAGCATCCACTATCCAAATACCAAATTTTATCCTCATTCTGTACATGGAATGCGGTTTGTACTACTAAGCAACATTATTTTCTCTTATTTACATATTTCTTCACATATATCCACTTTTTTATTTAGGCGGCTCTTGTTTCCTTACTGGTGGATTATTTCTTTTCTTGTGATAGGTGTACTAAGTAGTATTAAAGTTTGAACTTGTGTAAGATGGGCCAAAATTTCTTCTATAGCCTCTAGAGTTATTTCTACACTTTGTGGCTTTATGTCCAAACTGATTACAAGAGAAACAATACCCATAAAAGGAATGTGTGTACCTCATTGCATAGGTGATCCTAGGAACAGTGTTTCTTCTTCTCACAAATTTGTGGAAACCTTTATTTGCAGCAAAGGAAGTACTTGGTGTAGCTGCGGACTTATTTTCTTCAGTTTTTTCTAGACTCTTTCTCCTTGATTTCTCCCTTGAAACCAATTCCAGACTTATCATTTGTATCACATTAACTATTGAGTATATTCAGTTAGCACAATAGAGCTCTTTTCTAGCTTTTCATACATAATTAGTTTGTTGAACATTTGGTCCATCTCATATTTTAAACTCCTCCAATTTTGTGTTCAACTTTGAGCACTCCTCCTCTTTTGATTTGTAGGACTTAGAGATCTTATCCAACTGAGTTTCAAGTTCCTTTAGCTCATTAGCCTCTCTTCTTCTTTTTGTGCTTGTTTTTTCTCAAAGATGTGGATTTGTTCCTCATAATCCTTTAATGTGCATCTTAGTTTCTGATTTTTCTTTCTATATAGTTATAATTCTTCAAGTGCACTTACCAACTCTGTTTCAATATTTACCTCATCTTCCTCTTCATCATAATATTCATATTCAACTAAGTTCTTCCCTCTAGAGCTACTTTCTTCATCTGCTTCCATAGCCATAAACAAACATTCTGATTGATCTTCATTATCTTCATTTTCTGAGTTTTCTATGTTTCCCAACTCCGATTCACTAGATTCTTATTTAGAGTAGAAGTTTCTTTTGTTCTTGAATAATTTCTTCTTGTTATCTTTATTTTATACTCAGTTTCTCTTCTATTGTGTTTATGAATGTGTTCTTCATGTTCCGACTGATTGTCTTTATTCTTGTTTGGGAATCTGTTGGAAAAATGACCTACCTGTCCGCAAGAAAAGCATTTGAATGGGAGTTTTCCTTTGTACTTACCAGAGCCTCTTTTCAATTTCCTCATTAATAATGCCTCAATTTTTTATTCATCCATTTCATCCACAAAACCTAATTCTTCTTCATCTTCTTGACTAGAATTTATTTCTTTATTTACCTTGAAAGCCACTTCTTTCTTGGTGGTCTTGGTTCCAACAGTTCTCATCTCGTATGTAGTGAGGGTGATTTGTAGCTCATCCATTGTCAGATTCTTCATGTCAAATCTTCCTCTATCATGGAAACCTTTACATGATACTTGTTGGTCAGGTATCTCAAAACCTTTTGAACAATGACAAATTCTTCTAGCTTTTCTCCTAAGCCTTTGATCATGTTTATGATCCTCATCTGTTCTCTGTATATATATTGTGATGCTCTCATCATCCTTCATTTTCAAATTCTCAAAATTGAGCTCTATAAGTTTGCAACTTTGTCAATTTAACTTTCTCATCTCCTTCATAGATGCTCTATAATTTGGTCCATATTTCATTTGTTGTTGTGTAGTGCATTACCTTCACGAATTCTGTCTCAGTCAAGCCGTATAAAATAACATTCATAGCTCTTGAGTTACACTCATATTCTACCTTATCCGTTGAAGAGGTGATCAGTGTGGGTGGAGTTGTATATCCTTTTTCGATGCACTCCTAGATGTCAAAACTAAGTGACATCATATATGTCTTCATTCTTATTCTCCAGAAAGCATAATTTGTCCCTGTGAATAAAGGTGATCTAGATAGAGATAAGTCACCTTATGCCTGATTTGTTGCCATGCTTATGATAGGAGGATCTCCTTGAAGATGTTATGATTCTATAAAAAGGATTCACTCTTATTCCAATTTTTGTAGATCACAAGCACTGAGAGGGGGGTTGGATCAGTGCAGATTTAAAATTTTACACTCTTGATAATTTTATATTCTTTACCAATATATATGTATGAGAAACATCTAATCAATCAAGTATTCATCAAACATATAAACATCGAACACAGATGTTTACCATGGGAAACCCTTTTGGGAGAAAAATGCACCCAAACCATTGTTTAAATTACACAAAGCAAGGACTCATAAGAATATAACATGTATAACATCTCTCTCTCTCTCTCTCTCTCTCTCTCTCTCTCTCTCTCTCTCTCTCTCTCTCTCTCTCTCTCTCTCTCTCTCTCTCTCATGACTTATTTTTTAGTTATTCATATACTTAGTTTCATTTATCCAAAGTAGTGTGTCACTACCCAACATTTTGACTATATTTTTTCTCTACCATCATAAATTGCATTTCAAAAACTATTTGGACTAGGATCAAGTTTTGTTATGTGTGGGATGACGTATATGGTCTTGTCTCCTTCTCCCAATGACTTCTTTTCTAATTTGATATACTTAGTTGAGTTTTGAGTCAAAATCCTAGAGTGATAAGACTTCCATACACTTACCAGCATATACATCTAGTCCACACATCTAGATCATATTTATACCTATTTGTTTAGCTAAGTACCCTTTCCTTTTTTTTTTTTAAGAACTTTTTTCTACCATTACCATATTAAACATTACATTAAAATATATATTTGGTTTCACACATAAATTTTGATTAAACAATTTTAGAATATGCAACCCTTACGCCTTTTAATAAATAATGAAATAAAATAATAATAAACCCTTATTTATGTGGTGTGTAAACATGTAGAAAACCTAAGTAGATCAAAGTTGGGAACTCTAAAGACTTTGTAGACCTTATTGTTATAAGTCATATTCTTATTTCTTCTACTAACCCAATGCTCCAAAGTAGAATTCCAAGTATAAGTTCCATTATACTCTAAACCTTTTAAAACCTTAAGGGAATATTTACAAGGGAAAAAATAGCATACCATGTGATAAGGATATAGAGAAATGATAAAAAAAAATTATGTCTATTTATAAGATATGATGACATGAACTTATTATCTCTCTTAGTTGGCAACATTGACCATGATCACATTGTTAACTAGATAAAGGGTTACACTAGATGAATTAGACCAAGATTGGTGGCATTCACTGTAATTAGTTTAAATAATCGGGGGAGAGAGGATAATGGTGGACACTTTTCTTCGTTCCTAATCAAATGAATGAAATAGCTACTGAAATAAACTAACAACTCATAACATGGAGAGTTTATAGTACATCTTACATGATGTGATGGATCAATGGGCACAAAGTGAAGATGAATCCTCATTGTAGATGATGACCTGTAAATAAGATAAACCGAAATGGGATTGATTAGATATATTTATGTTGGGGTTTCCCAAACAATGTCGGCTCCAAGAAGTGATTAACTCCTTTGGCGGTTGTCAACCCCCATTTTAGAGAAAGGATGAAATAGTAGATAGCATGTAGAAACATAAATATTACTGAGTATGAGAAAAATTAAGATCTAGTCTAAATTTTGATTTGATTAAAAGAAATGTAACTGAAAGGTTACCTAGTTTGGGTCGATGGTGACCCAAATTATGTAGAGGTAGGTCGACGATGACCTGGGAGAGTGGATTTGAACCTTGAGTGAAATATGTAGACCTATAAGGTCTGAATGCAAGATGGTGGATGAAAAAGGCCTATGGATGTTGAAGGATGGCCTGCAGAATGATCTCTAAGGTAGAAAAGTAGAGAAAAGGACAGAAAGAAATGATTTGGATAGGTTGTTGGATGAACAGGACCCTATTCGATGATGACCAGGGGGAGATCAATGACGAGTGTAGCAGTTTGTGATAAGGCTAAGGATAAATGGATGGAAAATGAAACCTACAAGTAAGGGAGCTGAAACAGAAGGTTGTTGAGTGATCTCTAGATGTTGTAGAAACTGATCTATACCTATAAAATGTTAGATAGATAAAAATATGATAATATGACATATATGAGAAAATAAATGCAATGATGGTGATATATATCATGAAGGATGATTGTGAGTGATGCAAGCACATTCCAAGGAGGTGTGGGAGGTCTGCAGATCTTACAAGAATACTCAGACATGAGAGTAAGTTCACAAGTCACGAGAGAGCTCCATAATTCACATGCATCTGATTTCTCCTCCCTTTTTTGAAGGATTTAACTTGGTTTTATAGGGTCGATGACAACTGGGTTGGGTCGCCATCAACCACAGAGAAATTTTCCCCAATGGGAAATCCTTTTGTGTTTTTGGCATGATTTTTGTGTTTTTAAGAGTTGGAAGGGTACTTTAAAGCATTGTGCAGGATTAGATTGCTTAGGGATAAATCATGGGTAGTTAAGGCATAAAAATAGATAAGAAGAAAGCTAGCAAAAAATGTAAGATAGAGATTTAGGATAAAAGCATCCTAAATAGAAAGTAGATTAGGGAATGATATGAAGTGGATATTAATTAATTAATTAATAGTAGTTAATTAATTAAAGGTGATGGGATGGGAATTTTAATTAAATTAAGGGGATGTATTTAATTAAAAGGATACCTAGATAGGATCCTAATAAAATATGTGCACGCAAGCAGACAAGGGTAGAGATACCAATTTTAGGTGTCTACATTTTCCCCTTTTTGTTGAATGGTTTGCGCTAACAAGCCATGAGAAAAAAATAGTGAGAGACAAATGGTATGATGTAGATTGACAGAAGGTAGATGATGATCTCCCCTTCAAATGGGGGATCGATGACACCAGAGGAAATCGATGACACATTTGAAAAGGGTAGATGATGAAAGATGGGTAAAATGATAGCGCAAGGTAAAATGCCCCATGCAAAAAGTATCACATTAAAAATTAAATCCATGGCATTGAATCTAGTATCACATCGGTAGAAGGATAATTGTGGTCTCAACAGAGACGAGTTACAATGCTCTATAGGCTAGTAAGTGGGTGAAAATCATTGTAAAATGGAGATAATCCAATGGGAAAAATCTCATATAGATGCAAGCTGAAATGATCATGGGGTCATGGGCAAGCATCAAAGTATGCATAACCAAATGCGAAAAATATGTGAAATCCTTCATACATGAGGAATCGAGTGAAAAATTATGCGTCTATAAAGGATGAGAATGAAAATGATGGTGTCCCAACATAGGACATGATAAAAGTCCAAAAAGGTGAGTAGTGAAAGAATATGCCCCAAAAGGAAGATAAGTATGGCCACAAAGGTGGACTTTGTGCACAAATTGAACAAGATTGAAAAATAAAATTCCCGAAGATGGGATAAGTATGGCCACGATAGTGGAATTCGAGATCACAAAAGGATAGGATTAGAATATTGAAATAGAATGCCCGAAAGGGAAAATAAAGATACCCACAAAGGTGGAATTTGTGTGTAAGTTGAATAGGATTGAAGAATAAAATTCCCAAAGAGGGAATAAGTATGGCCACGAAGGTGGACTTCAAGATCGTAGAAGGATATGAATAGAATATTGAAATAGAATGCCATAAAGAGAAAATAAAGATTGCCACAAAGGTGGACTTTGAAGAATGCCCAAGAAGAGGTCATAAACAAAAATTGGGAAAGACAAAGTGAAGGCTACCAAGGCTAGTTGACGGCGACTAAGGCCGATCGACGGTGACCCAAGGGGGATCGAAAGAGACCAAGTTTTGGTGGATATATAATTTTGGCAGTCGACCAATGATGTTCATTTTCATGTGTAAAATTGATGAGAGAGATTAGAGCGATTAAAGAAAAATATGAGAGATGGAGGCTACATGAGCTATAAGGAAATGTCAAAGAGTGCAAAGGATGGTGAGTAACAAAAATCAAGCTTTTTTTTGGTTTAATTTTGTTGTTATTTGATTTTTTTGTATTTTTTTAGAAAAAGTGAATGACGTAAGGGGCATTTGGTGGTGACCTAGGCAGGTTGACGTTGACTGGACACTAAGGTGCGGTGATCAAACCCAAAACATGTCAACCCAACTTGGGTCGGTGTTGACTAGGGTTAGATTGGATTGGCTTAGGATTAAATTAAATTTTGGATGAAATTTAATGGATTTTAATTAGGTTTTGGATTGATGATCTGATGTATTCATGTTTTTATTTGTGATTACAAGTCAGAAAGACCTTATATTTGAGAAATCGAGTGCCTAATCTATATGAGCAGATTAGAGGATATGTGACAGATGTTGAGTGGGATCACTTTATCAGAGTGGGGTTAGGTGGCTTCAAATATTATCATAGGATCCCATGAGATGTGGGGTTGATGATCACGTTGGTAGAGAGATGGGACCGGAAGAATGGTACCTTTTGATTTAGAACAACAGAGATGACCATCACCCTAGAGGATGTGTATAGGATCCTTTGATTACCTGTACAGGGGAGAGAAAATAGTTCCCATTACCAGTGATGACAAATTGGTAGTGTTAACATGGCTATTTGGAGTTGATGTGATACACATCAGGTTTTCTTTAAGGGATTTCTCATATGAGTTGAGGTACAAGGTTGGGGTGCCACATAGCCCATTGATCTATATGGTGATGATGGTTGTGTTTTTTATGCATTTATAGACTCTGGTGGAGCTCAGTTTTTATGAGCACTAGCTGGTGTAGCAGTAGACATTGATGATCATCAGATAATATTCTCATTCAGAACTACCTTGTTGGCTTAGGTTTACCATGAGCTTTCCATGTACAGGGAAGGGTGGAGATTAGGAGTGGATGTTGGTTTCTTATTACACTATTGGGCATATGAGCACATAGCAGTGATTCGACCACTAGGGCTTCCATGGGTCACTGGTGACCATATTCAGTTAGAGGTGGGATTTTTGAGATGGATGGTTAACCAGGACTTCAGAGATATCGGTACAGAGGATTGGATTTTTATGTCAATCGATTTTCAAAGATAGAGAGTCATAAAATCATATGGAGGACATATAGGGATTTCCCTACATGTCCAAGAGTAGATACATAGTTTTCTAGGATGAGGTAGACATAGTGGAATCAAGGGAGACTACCAGAGATGATTGATTCCACTCAGTTTGATCGAGTACGATGAAATTTTGGGGTCATCCAGACTATACTAGATGGTCCTATTTTTTATAGATGGAAGGAGGTTGACAGGGAGTTGTCGAGCCATGTTATGGCAGATACATTAGAGGAGGAGGGTGCACTGTGGGATGATGATGACGATGTAAGAGTTAGAGTGGAATTTGGTGATTGGATGACTATTATCTGGGAAACTAGGATGGTTATGGAGGGAGGAGAGGATGAGGTAGATTATATGGAGATTTGAGGAGATGCAGAGGCAGCTCCGGGAGGCAGAGATGGAGGAGTTGGAGAGACTATAGAGTTAGCACGGCTTCGTGATGAACTAGATCAGATGAGGATGAAAAGAGACGTTACATTCTAGGAGAGGGACGTAGTTGTGTAGGATATGGACCAATACTACCATTAGAGGTAGGCATATAGGGTCCATTTTGGGGATCTTGGTACTATACCAGTTGTTGAGGTTGTACATGGAGGATAGTAAAAAATGTAGGGAGGAGGAGAGATGACACCTCCTGGTATGATCTTGATTGATAGATACATAGCCTTATCTGTATAGGCTTAGTATTATGAGAGAATCATGATTGAGAAGCTTCCAAAGACACTCTGATACTAGGAGCATCTTTAGAAGATAGGGACAGGTGGAGATGGGTCGTCGAGGAGCACAAGTGTGGCTCAACCACATTGAGGAGAGGGCTAAGTTGGAGGTGTCAATTCCCATAGGCAGAAAAATGGATTTTTCCCATAAGGGGAGAATATTAGGCTTTTTGAGAATCAATTTTATTTTTTTACTAACATCACTACTTTGAGAGATCCTCGTTAGAGGGAAATGATGTATTGATACAATTTATTTTGATATATATATGATAACATTTTGTCAAGATTTGATATATGTGTGTTATGTGATGATGATTATTTGATTTATGATGATGTTAATATTGATTGTATATGTGATGATGATGGTCGGATGCATGTTTTGATTATATTTGATGACGATGGTGAAAGTATAAGATGAAATGATTTACTTTTACTTGGATTGTTAGATTATGATGTTGGACATGATGTTGTGTTACTTGTGATTTGTGTATATATAGATGGTTGTTGATGTGAATTTTTTGTATGGTTAATCAGGATTAAGATCACGTGCTCATTTTGAATTTGATTATAGGAATGTGATGTGGATAGAATGTAGTAGTGCGGATGTGATTATTAATTAGTGTAAGTAAAGGTTAATGTATTTCGGATAGATAAATAGATTGATTAATGATCGAGATAGCATAACCAAATGATGGTGACCTATAGGTACGAATGACATAGCATCGTATCAAGGAATGCACAAAGAAAATATGCCTCTAATTACATTAGAGGTAAACAAGAGAATATTCAAATAACTTAAGCCACATATGACCAAAACATGTGTTAGAATGTAACAAACGTCAATTAGTTATATCAAATATCATTAAGAGATAATGGATGGAAATAATTCATAGACCTAATGTATACACGACAAAGGGGTTTGAGATGCAATTTATACATGGGAAAAGGGGTTCTCTGTAAGTGGTGTTCCCTAAGTCTTGTTATCCCGTAAAATTGGCAAGGGCAATTTTACGGGTAGCCGTACCCAAATTTTGTTCTGGTCCCCCCTCGGGGACCCCTTTGTGTTCAGAATGTTGCTAAGTCCTTTCCCCAGGAAATCTAGTTTTCCGAACTCAGCCATTTTTGGTCCTTTTTGGTTAGGCGCACCTTTTGTCTATGTAAGAAAGTGTAAAGCTATGCCCCCTTCATTTCCTTTGGCACAAGTTTTGCTATGTCGACACGTATTTTGGTGCACCTTACCGTGTTGCGCCTCTCTTGCATGTGCCAAGGTGCATGCGCCTTCGTGTCAACAATATTTTTGTTGCGCCGTGTTTTGGTGCACCAACGGCACAAGTATTTCCGTGTTGACAACACTTTTGGTGTGCTAATGGCACACATAACAACGTGTTAGCACACATCTTGGTGCGCTAGAAGGCACAATTTTTGCAATGTCGATAGGTGTTTTGATGCGCCACTTAAAAAAGTGGTTGGCACATTTATTATGCCTTTGCCTATATATAGGCGCATCTGCCCTGTCATTATCACTAGTCAGAAACACGATTGTTTTTTATTCTTCTGCACCTGTTTGCTCACCTGTCATCCTCATGTCACGTTCGTGGACCCCGCTTCGCTTCTCACGTTATATATTCTGGGTAGGTGGTATTTTCCCCCTGTATTGTTGTTGGTTGTTGTTTGTTTGTGTAGTAGGTTGCATATTTTTGTCAGGTCCTTTGGCCCTGGTTATCTCTCCCATGCTCTCCCTCCTCTTTCCAGATCTATTGGTAAAGAGAGCCTTGCCTAAAAGCACTTGGGTATTTTTGTTGCACCCCCTTCTCTATCCACGGAAGCACCCATTCAAACCCCACAGAGAAAGAAGAGGCTTTAAAATTGATAGATTACGTTTTTTACCCTATGGCGCATCCACCACCCTTAAAACATGAGATACAGTCGTGCCAACGGCGCATCCGCCATGCTTGCTGCATAAGAAACAATTACACCCTTAAAGCGCACTTTCCTTTCTTGCAACACCCACTAACCCTGCGCCCTCTTGGTACACCAAACGCATGTGTAACATTACAAAAAATTGTGCCATAGGCGCACCTTGCCCCTATGCAACACAAACATTACTTGCACCAAGTATAACTGCTTAAACGGCGCAGGCGCATCCCCAACTACATAAGCACAATGTCATGCAATCCTTCCCTGCGCCGCGCCAAGTTCCCTTTAGCGCACATAAAGCATATGTTACACACACCATATATGTGCCCTTTGGCGCACCAAAGTTCCATGTAACATAAAAATTATATCCTCCCTTTGGCGCATCCTGTCCACATGCAACATGAAAAATACATGCGCCCAGTATAAAACGCATATAAATGGCGTCGGCGCACTCCCGCTTGCAACAACAAAAAATGTCATGTGTAGTATCCATGCGCCTTGTGCCCTTTGGCACTGATTTGTCTCTTGTAACACCATTTTTCTGTGCGCCACACTATTTAGCCCTGCAGCCTGCAGTATTCATGTGCCCTGCGCCCTGATGCCTTAAAATTGCTAACTCTTCTTTCTGTCAATATTTCAATGGGAGATCAAATAGCTAACATGACTCTCCTACGTTGGGTTTCGCTCCTTCTTCTTGCAGATCAACAACTAAGTTCAGAACTACATATGTCTACATCAAGCAAGAGACCTACCAAGGCTAAGGGCAAAGCCAAGCTTACAGAGGAAGAAATGAAGTATAACTATCAGAGGGTCAGGATGCCCGAATCCCAGGCAGAGTGTGACCTTGATATAAGAGACTCAGAACTTGGTCATATCGATATGGAAGACTTTTGAGTGAGAACCAGAAGGGTCACAGGAAGTCCGTGGATGGACAAACTGGTAGGCAGTGGCCTACATTTTGCTGGAGGGATCCCAGTCAGTGCTGTGAACAATGAGTTCATGATGGTAGTTGCCTGCTGCTACAACAAAGACACCAGGTGTGTCCAGAATGAGAAAGGCGAGGTCGTGATCAACCTCACTACCCGGCACTTCGAAATAATGCTTGGCATTCCCCACCACCAGCACTTTGTGGCCATAAGACAAGAAGATTGCACCAAGGCTTGGGAAGATAATGAAGACCAGTGTATGCAATTAATGAATGAGGTATACCTGAAAAACAAGAAGGTAGTGACCAGGTGGCCGCAAGTCATTCATCGCAGCGATTTCTCAGAGGAACTAAGTGATACCATCACATTCCTAAGCAGAGTATTTGGGCTTTCTAATGCCCACTACTTTCATAAATGGATGCTTAGATACCTGGAGACAATGAACAAGAATGTGCCAGATCAATGCTTTGAGTGGGCAGAGATCATAAGCAGCACTATATCCGAGCAGCTCCAGCAACTTACCATAACGGGGAGGTTCTACATGAACTCCTACGTAGTTTATGTTGCGGCTTTGGAAAGAGATTATCCAGCGTTGATGCAGTGCGGGGTTTGGCCCTAGGTAAAAATATATGAATACTATCCAGAGCTGAGGCTGGAGAACAGTATTTCTCAGTTTACAAAGATTAACGATGCCTTCTTCTATGGCATTGTCTTCCTTTTAAGGCCAAACAAGACTCACGGTCGTACGACCAAGAGTATTGTTGCAGCAATGGAGAAATGGGGGGCCTTGTTCACTCAATTCCCCACCTTCACTTATCTAAGGGCAGCCAACTTCTTGGGGGAACCAACCAAATTTCCAAGATATGCCGGCCCCAAACTGATCCTGTTGGAGCTGTCAAGACAGCTCATAACCTATCACGAGAAGTGCTTGAAGAGAAAAAAGGGTGGAACTCCTTTCCCCCTCACAGTGGGCAGGTATACTTGTCTTTCTCACCACAAAGCCCGAGAGATGTTTGCAGAGCTGGAGCTACTAAATCTAAAGCACAACTTCCTGGTGAGGCCCACTTTCGACCGTAGGAATTGCATTCCCAGGGAAAAACTCGATCCAATCCACATTCCACAGATCGAGGATATTTATATCGACCTGTATCATGAGGTCGAGCTCAGAAGGAAAGATCATTCCCGCTTGGCCTTGGCTGAAATCATCCAGTACGGTGTAGCCATCATCCCAAAAGGTTATCAAACTGCTGATCAAGAAGTTGATCAGGTATATCTTGACATGGATGGGGACAACTGGCTGTTTGTTGTGATCGACAGGACTAAAGTGCCTCAAACGATATAAGAAAGGGTCAAAGAAACTCTGCGGAGAACAGAGCACTGGTGCAGGATGAATGGTCTCATCTACCTTGGAGTTGATTTCACCACCTCTCCATTGGGTAGCATACCTTTCAGACCAAAACATCTGCCAAAGAGAAAAGGTAAAGACAAGGAGGGTGAGTCAATCTCTGCCCAAGAGGAAACTCCTAAAAGTCCCCCTTCCGCCGCACACAAACAAGTTATAACTCTTGCTTCTCCAGAGAAAGAAGCAGTCGAAGATGTCCCGATGGGCACATCCACTTAGGATGTTACCACTACTGCAACCATTGAGGTCCCTTCTCTCTCTTCTCCCTCTCCTCCTTTCCCTCCTCGAGTGACCCAAGCGACCATTCCTTTGGTCGTGTCCTCTCCCCCATCTTCTACCGTTCCCCCTTTCTCATCGTCCATCTTCTCTTCTCTTGTGGAGATTTCCCCCACCATTTCTTCCCTCATCTCTGAGCTCCCTTCCATTCCCATGTCCACCTCTCCTGCAGTTTCTCTTCCCCTCGTGAGCACTTCCTCGGTCTCCCTCTAAATGCCGCCTCTGAGTGTCTCCACGCATTTTCCTTCTTCTACTGTAGTTGCTCCCTTTTCTATTTCCAGCCCCTCTCCCATAAGTCCAACATGGATCTCTCAGCACCTGAGCCAACACCGATGGACTTCTCCATCATCCCATCAAAGGGGGCTAAGAAGCAAAATCCTATAACCCGCTTCTCCCAGAGTGCGACAGGAGAGAGAGTAATGGAGATAGCTTACCCCAATCCTTTAAAGGATAAAAAGGATCTGTCTTCAATAGATTTTATAGTGACCCAAGTCACAATGGGGACATCTTCAGAAATCCTTCAAGGAGAGGTGTTATCTGCATTTGACGCCCTTTGCAAGAAGCTCCAGGAAGAAAAGGAAGAAAAGAGGCTGTTAAAGGAGCAAAATAAACATCTTCTCCACGCCTTGCAGAAAATGGGCAGTGCACCTCCTACAACTGATTCCGAAACTCCTAAGCCTCTGAGCCAGGACAAGATTAATGAATACACCAAAATTGGTGAGCAGGGTATGGCAGTTTCTGCCTGGAGGAGCCAAATCCTCAAAGAAAGTGAGGAAGTGATCGCCAAGTTCACCGGATTATATCAGAATATCATTCAGGTGAACAAAGAGCTCCAGGCTATAGCAGGACCCATCTCTGAAGAGCTGGACCATGCCATGATGCAACATGAGACCTTTAAGAAAATGCTCGACTGTTCAGTCGAAGATCTGGTTAAGTTCGATGTCTTTGGTCACCCCAGAGCCCTCAACAAAATCCTTTCTACTCTGGATTACCGGGTCGATCAATTGGAGTTTGTCCTAGAAAAGATTGACAATATCAAGGAAGAAGCCATGGATGCAATGCATCAAATGGAGTAAATTGTCCTGAGAATGTCTCCGGGCTTGCTCACTCCTTCTTTCACCTTAAGAAAGATTGATGAAACTATTCAGATCTTCAAGGAGATCGTTTCACAAGGGCTGGGGCCAGAAGTCACTTTCGACGCCAAATCCATCAACAACCTGTTGGCCTGTCGTGACTTCATTGGGTACCTGATAGACATGGAAAATGAATATTCCAAACTCCCCGAAAAGCTCACAGACGAACGGGAGACTTGCGAGGCTATCAGTGATTGACACAAGGATCCTTCCCAGGATCAACTTCAACCCATGATCACCAAGTTCATGGAATACCATGCCCAGTTCCACATCTCGTCACCTGAGCAGCAGCAAAAGCAGGATACTCCCTTTCAGCCGCGGGATGACGATGAATAGTTTCATTCTCCTCGACTTTCTCCTTGTAATTATCTAAAGTACGTTGACACAAATGATGACATCGTCCATGTTGCACCATGGGATGATGTCATCCACAAAGTTGTCAAAAGTCAACAAATGACTTTAGAATCTCTTGTAAGATATTTTTGTAATTAAGTGGTTGGTTTATTTTTGCCTTCTTTTCTTCTCTTCTTCTATAAATACTTGAATACTTGTTGTATTCAGGGTGGATACTTTTCAGATGAAAAATAGAAGTAAGGAGAAAAGACTTTGAACTTTTTGTAACAGAAACAAATATTAATACAATATTCAGACTTTGTGCTGAATACATGTGTTTTACATCAAACCTTTCTTATGTTAGATCTGTGTGATTGTTCTGTTGAATCTACTTCTACTTTGTTGTCATTTATTCATCAGTATTGCTTTATTCGTCTATGTAAAGTAGGTTCGGCTCTGTATACTACCAACCCAAATCATATACCTTCTGACCTTTCTACTTTGGAATTCATTTCTTTTCTCCCCTTTAGATCTTTTCTATCTCCCCACCTTGTTTCTTTCCCTTCTTTTACAGTTGGAAAGACCTCTACTGGGATGAGATCCCAA
The DNA here is from genome assembly GCA_019776745.2 of Taxus chinensis. Classification (NCBI taxonomy): domain Eukaryota; kingdom Viridiplantae; phylum Streptophyta; class Pinopsida; order Cupressales; family Taxaceae; genus Taxus; species Taxus chinensis. The sequence continues at coordinate 589,059,384 of CM034152.1, read as the reverse complement.
CCCCTAAAGGTAGAATATTGTGAGATTTGCACAAGATTGCTGCTGGTAGATTAGCAATAAACCAGTTTTTTCTTTGCTGACTCAAAGAGGGGCTATGCTCTGCACACTGTTGGTTCGTCTGTCCATAGATCTGTCCCCTTGACAGATTTTCAAACCAACAGTTTTTGGTGACTCTACTGGGGATCGAACAGATCTATCAGATCTATGATGGTTGTGTGTATAAAATAAGTGAAAATCAGAAAAATCATTACCTGTTTGCAAATCTGAAATTTTTACTTAAAATCCATTTTTTTTGCAAAATACTCCAAATTGAAAATTTTCTTCTGAGATCCATAGATCTAGTCTAGTTGGGGATCTTTAGTTCGCTGAGTTTTTATAAAAATCTGTATTTTTCCATAGATCTGAGTTTTTGACAGTTTTACAAAATTTTAAAACCCTTACCAAAAGTCAACTCTAAATCTGAAAATCAGCTTGCTAAGTTTTACCATCATTTTATCCTTGTTAATCAAACAAATAAACCGCAATCGGTTTTCGAGAGGACGAAAAGATTTAAATATTTAGAAAAGTACATGCTGCTGATTTTCAGAAAATTAGCAGGTACAGCCAAAAAGAGTTCTTAAATCCACTCCAAAAATTGTAGATCTGGAGGGTACACTGGCAGGTGAGCCATTTACTCGTAGCAGGCAAGCTCGCGAAGAAGTTGATCTTACCTTCGACCTGCTTCAAAGGCACAAATTTAGTGTAACACCGGCTCGCTTCTCATCACTGAGTTCAGCTGATCGGTCATCCAGGAGTGTTTCACCTCCACAAAGGAAGCATCTCTCATCAAGAACTTCTACATCACTTTGTAGTGCCTTGCTACTCAGCGGAACTGTGCTTCCAGCCCGCGTTCTTTTTCCGGCCGTCCAAATGGCAGTACCATGGGGAAATGCTATGGGCCCCCTGGCTTTGCCACATCTTGTTCACGCTCTCCCACATGGAAACCGAAAGAATTTTCCCAAATTTGATGGGAGCGGAAACCAAAGCACGGATTCACACATATCTACATTCATCATGTCATGCAGTATCCTAGATGTAACCCATGAAGATGTGTCGGTTAGCCTTTTTCTGGAAACTTTGCAAGGGCCCGCAGTAGAATGGTTTCAGCATTTGCCAGCCGGATCTATTACTAGTTGGGCCACCTTGCGGGCTGCATTTGAAGACAGGTATAAGCCTTCAGAAGATGCATTTGCGTTGTTATCACAAGATCACTCACCTAAAGAAGGAGGCCAATGAAACTATGCGTGACTTCGTCGCCCGTTTCAATTCACTGATCAACCGTATTCCTCCTACCATGCTTCCAACACCGGAGAATCAGAAGTGTTTCTTCGTAAATGCTATGAGCTCGAAAGTAAGTTTCTTACTCCTATAAGAACAAGTAGCTACCTTGATTCTCGCCCAGGCTGCTGCCATCCGAATCAAAGATAACTTGCTAATATCTAGCAAATTAAAAATGGAATCGTCCAAGCTTAAAGCTTCGAGCCCTTCTCCCACTACTTCATCTGATCCGGCATTTCAAAAGATGGTGAATGACTTGCTCGCATTAAAGAAGCAGTTAGCCCAAGCTTCCCCCAGTTCCTCATACTGAGATATTCCACGAAGAACTTTCACTCCCAACAGCATCCCGCATAGGCCGCGTTTTCCTACAACTGCTCCACGGTTGGCACTTAAGGCTCCTCCGGTCAATGCTTTAGTCTGAAATTGAAGAAGAAGAAGAACAAAATTATGAAGAACCTTCGTCTCAAGGTGAAGATGATCAAGATGTCGGTGAACCGACTGGTGACTCTACTATCGGGTATATGGAATTTGATGAGGAAGAATCTGACGAAGAAGAGGGTACCCAAGGATATGCAAGCGGCCAATCATATGTTGTTTTTACCCGCTCACAAGGAAAAGAAGCAGAGGTGGCTGCCAATGTGCAGAAAGAGAAGGCTACGTCATCCACGCCCCCCAACTATTGCTAAAAGAGGTAATCCTCTTCCTTCTCATCCCCCTGTTAAGTCTTTTACAAAGAAATCTTTTCCTCCCATCTCTCCTCCAAATCAGCCTTCTTCTATTTCCATGAAGGCTAGTAACCTTACCCTACCATCGCGAAATGAAGGACTCATTCCTCCATCAACGCAACCCTTGGCCGCGTTTGACATAATTGACCACGCTAAAAAAACCAAGATCCAAATGTCTGAAGCCGAGTATCTTCAATCAAACCCCGAACAGCTTGTAAGGTTGACTGAATACATCCAAAGTCAGGCTGTCATAACTAATCAGGTTTCCCCAAAAGGAATCCTTTCCACCCCTCCTTCATCCCGCATAAATGTTTCCTCGACTTCTGCATCAGGCAAGATAGAACCTTTCTATCTCTCCCTCCTAATCAATAGCCACAAACTAAGCAACTGCATAATTGATTCTGGAGCTTCTGATAATGTCATGCCGGCAAAAGTCGCCCATGCTCTGGGCCTCACCCTTACCAAGCCTTTCGGCCGATGTTATTCCTTGGAAACCAAGCAAGTTCCGCTGATCTGTCAAATCAAGGACGCGTAATTTGCGTTTGCAGCATTCCCGGAGAAAAGGGTAAAAATGACCGTCCTTGTTACCGATATTCCAGCAGCCTATGGAATTCTGCTGGGAAGGAGTTTTTGCAGTGAAGTTGGTGGGGAGATTCATATGGACTGGTCTAAGGCTAGGATCCCCGTCAAAGGTGTAATGTAAACTTTGGAGCCTGAATCACAAAAGAAGTACCTGGTTACTAACTCCGATGACCCTAAAGCACAAATTCTCTTCGAATCATCAGGGATGGGGAACTATTTCTTGTCTACAGAGTCTGACAAAATGGATGTCCTCATCCGAGAAGGGGATCTTAACAAGATCTGGACTTTGCAGTTTGATGGCAGCTGCGCGACTAGTGGGTGTGGCGTTGGTGCCGTATTAATATCTCCCGAAGAAGAGATTATTCCTCTCTCTTTCAAGTTACAATTTTTCAACACAAATAATACTGCTGAGTATGAATCTCTGCTACTTGGCATGCAAGCCGCAAAGGAAAGAGGGATCAAGAATCTGAAGGTACAAGGTGATGTAGAGCTGGTCGTAAATCAAGTTAAGAGGATATACCAAGTGAAGAATGAAAGGCTCAGACATTACCGCAACGTGGTGTGGGACAACATCAAGGAGTTTGACGCTTTTTCAATAAAATCCATCCCGAGAGCTCAGAATGACATGGCCGATTCATTGGCCATTTCAGCATCCCTCATGCTCCCTCACCCAGGTTTGAAAATAGACAAATATACCATTGAGGTGGTTTTCTGCCCAAGCGTGCTGGACAATTCTCAGCACTGGCAAGTATTCAACAATGACAATCAACTCATTGCCTTTCTCGAAAAGGTGGAAAATTTTAGTGAACTTCATTTTGAAGGATCCACTTCTGCATGCCGTGAATCAGTTACCGATCAAAATGAAGAATCAAAAGGAAGCGACGGCATATGTCAGCTCAAAGGAAATAAAATTCCAAAAGGTTTGGTTTCTCTAGAGCGTTGTTCGACAGGCATGATCGTTTTGTAAAAAAGAAAAGGTTAGATGATCCTGGCTCCTCCCCAGAAACCGAACCGGTCAATTTAGGTTCGGTTGAACATCCGCAGTTTGTAAACATTGGAAAATGTTGCACACCTGAAGAGAAGCGAAAGTTTGTCAAACTGCTGAAGAAATACATGGATGTATTGGCATGGTCCTACGCCGACCTAAAATACTTTTAAGCCGAAGGACGTCCAACATGACATCCCGTTGAAAGAGGACGTCAAACCCTTTTCGCCAGAAGTAGAGACACTATAATCCTAAGATCTCAGGTACTATCCAGGCTAGAAATTCAGAAAATGTTGGACGCACGGATTATTTTTCCTATCCATCACAGTACTTGGGTGGCAAACATTGTGCCCGTGCGCAAGAAGAATGGCGAGATACGCATATGCGTAGATTTTCGCAACCTGAATCAGGCGTCCTTGAAGGACAACTACCCGCTTCCCATAATGGATCAGGTTCTGCAGGCAGTAACTGGAGCAGAAATGTTGTCCATGCTTGATGGTTTTTCGGGCTACAATCAGATTGAAGTCTCACCTGAAGACCAATTTAAAACAGCATTCACTACCCCCTGGGGCACATTTTCCTATAGCAGAATGCCTTTTGGCCTGGACCAATGCTGGTGCCACTTTCTAGCGGGCCATGGACCTTACGTTCAAAGGTATGATGGGGAAGGTCATCGTAGTCTACTTAGATGACTTAACTATGTTCTCCAAACAGCGAAATGATCATTGTGATCATTTGGAGCAAGTATTGATTAGATGCCGAGAGCACGGGATCTCCCTTAATCTGAAAAAGTCTGTTTTCGGAGTCACAGAAGGAAAATTGCTGGGACATGTTGTTAGCAAAGAAGGGACAAAGATAGATACTGAAAGAGTTAAGGCTATTCAGAGCCTTACTTTACCTACAAGCAAGACCGGCGTTCACTCTTTCTTCGGAAAAGTGAATTTTCTCAGGCGCTTTGTTCCCGATTTTGCTGAAAAGACTCGTCATATATTAGACATGATGAAAGGGTCACCAACTTTCTGATGGAGCGAAGAAGGGAAGAAGTCGTTTGAGGAAATAAAAGCCTCCGTCGCTCACGCACCAGTCCTGGTATGTCCCAATTTCTCCAAAGATTTTATTATGTATAGCTATGCATCTGAGCACACTGTGTCGGCCATCCTAATGCAAAAGAATTCTCAAAATGTTGAATCCCCGATTGCGTTTATGAGCTCTCCTCTCAAGCCTCATGAATTAAAGATGTCTCAGTTGGAAAAACATGCCTTTGCCGTGGTCAAAGTAGTTAAGAACTTCAGGTATTACATTCTAAATTCTCATACAGTAGTGTTGGTCCCTGACACGGCAGTCAAGTCAATTTTAACTCAACAGGAGTTAGGAAGTCTTACGAGGAAATTGGATTGCAAAAGTCCAAGAGTATGACCTGGATATAAAACCAACCAAGTTAGTAAGAGGCAAAAGGCCTATGTCAACTTATGGCTGAAAACCAAGATTCAGAAGTTTCCGGAAGAAAAGATGATTGCAGCCCATGGAGCACAAAGCCAGCTGGAGAAACCGATTCTCTACCTATGGTCCTATTTGTCACAACCAGCGACGAGTGGTATTCCGATATTGCTTTCTTTCTCACCTATGGCGAATGCCCAGCTCATCTCACTACAAAGGAGAAGCGCGCTATAAAGCTCAGAGCAGCCAGATATATCATCTGGGATGACGGTTTATACAAACGCGGAATAGATGGCATCTTCTTGCGATGTGTTGACAAGCCACAACAAGTGAAGTTACTTGAGAGTTTTCATAATTCGGCCTGTGGGGGCCATTTCTCCTCTTCTGTGACGGCACACAAGATCATCCGGGCCAGGTACTATTGGCCGACCCTTTTCCAAGACACAGCCACCTGGGTAGCAAAGTGTGAGCCTTGCCAGCAGTTTGTCGGCAAGCCCAAGCTGGCTGCTTTTCCCCTCAGGCCGGTCATTGTTGACGAACCATTCAAGCAGTGGGGAATTGATTTTATTGGTGCACTCAATCCCCAATCGAGTGTCAGACATAGTTATGTCCTGATAGCAACAGATTATTTCACAAAATGGGTAGAAGCCATACCTGTCAAACATGCCACTTCCGAGGTTGTTTGCAGTTTTATCAAAGAAAATATCATTGTCAGGTTTGGCATTCCAAACAAGATTGTTGCTGATAACGCTTCCAACTTCTCCTCACGAGAAGTTGTTGGTTTTTGCTATGAATACGGAATAACTCTGGCTCACGCCTCAGATTATTACCCTCAGGGAAATGGTCAGGCAGAATCCAGTAATAAAAACTTAGTAACCATCATACGAAAGCTAGTGGATGAAAATCAACGAATGTGGCACAAGTCATTATATGACGCTTTGTGGGCAGACCGCATTACTCCCAAGAGGTCTCTCGGCATGTCACCTTTTCAAGTGTTATATGGCACCGACGTCGAGCTTCCCATTTCTGCGGAACTCCCTGCTCTGCGCTTGGCACGAGCAATCGAAGATGAGACTTTCCAAAATTCCCTTGAAAAGAGGATCATGTATCTAGCAGAGCTCGAAGAAAAGAGAGTAAGAGTGGTCGACAGGATCACTCGAACATCAGAATCAGGTCAAGAGATTGTTTCGATAAAAAAGCTAAGCAAAGAGAGTACCGAGGTGGGAGACCTCTTCCTTTTGTGGGACAAACGAAGAGAGCCAAAGGGCATGCATAGAAAATTTGATTCCCTATGGAGGGGAGCTTCCAAGATCAAGTAGCTCAATGGAGAGAATAGCTTCTATCTCTCGTATCTGGACGAAACTGAGACTCCTGCTTCCTTATAGCGAGAAACATCTAAAAATCTTTAAGAAGTAGAGCTTACTCGCTTCTTTGTACAGTTTTCTTCAGTTTTGTGTTTATTTTTTGTCATGTGTTTGCTTTTGTTGTTTGTGTGTTTTCCCTTTTCGGTTGCCCTTGTTTTTGACTCTGTAACCTAATGGATAGGCACGTGTAGATCTAGGATTCTCTACCCTTGAGTTCCATTCAGAGATAGTCCCCAGAAAGAGCCAGTTATTATCTCGTAAAATTGGAAAGGGAAATTTCATGGGTAACCATACCAAAATTTTGTTCTGGTCCCTCGTCGGGGACCTCTCTGCGTTCAGAACGTTGTGAAACCCTTTCCTGAGGAAATCTAGTTTTCCGAACTTAGCCATTTTTGGTCTTCTTTTTTGGATTGGGCGCACCTTTTGTCTGTGCAACATAGAGTAACTATGCGCCCCCTTCATTTCCTTTGGCGCACCCTTTGGCGTGTCGACACATTTTTTGGTGCGCCTCCCCATGATGCGCCTTTCTCGCATGACGCCAAGGCGCATGTGCCTTCGTGTTGACAACATGATTGTTGTGCCTTCGTGCGCCAACAAATATGGTGCGACGCTTTCTTGGCTACGGCATAACGTCGTGTTAACACACATTTTGGTGCACCAAACATGACTCACGGTTTGCAATGTACGACCAAGAGCATTGATGTGCCACTTCGAAGGAGAAGTGATTGGCACATTTTGTTATCACCGAATCACAGCACCCCTGGATGTTGATCCCATTTCTAGTTTGATCACTCTAAGCTTCCAGTGTGATTGGATAACATGGGTACTATCTCCAAGTTGGGGGAACTTGCTACTTGAGACAGACCTGCCAGAGATATACCTGGTTCTTGCTCCTAAACTAGCTGCCATCCTGTCTGGACTCTAATGCAGGATACAGCTCATAACTGTTCTAATCTAAAGTGTTTAAGGGACCAGGGAGAGAGAATGCATAGGGTGGAACTCCTTTCACTAAAGCGGTGATACACCAGAAAAGGAGTAGGTGGGAGAGTTGTCTTTCCAAATGTGTGACAATAGCCCGAGGCAGAGTGTTTGCTAGAAGAGGTGATGACAGTTCATCATAATCTAGCAAAATGCATTCACAATAATATTCCAAGCATAAACAATGATAATGAATCCCTGCAAGAACATAATAGATAGACACAATATCCTTGTAGAAAGATTAAAGGGCCAAGACTCGATGCAATCCACATTCACAGCAGGGGAAGATATATCCACAAACTGACATTTATATTGCAATCATGATATGCACAGTTCAGGTCTATTACAAGATAAGGGCCTGGATCACTAGAATGCAAGGAGTCCCATTACAAGGGCTTCAGCAACACACATGGCTATCTACAAAGCAATTTTGACAGAGCTTTGTTACCCAAAAACTCTCCCCTTTACAATGAGCCCAACACTCCAATTTATAGAAAAAATTGAGAAGGAGACCCAGAAGGGAAAATGGAAATCCTAAAAATTGTCCTTCAACCACGTGTAATGAGACATTAAATTGAGTGGAATGGGTAACATTACTTGGAAAAGGCTCCCCATACTATCCCATGTGCTGCAGCCGTGAAGGAATGGTGACCATGCCTCTTAAGGTGCACGTCCCAGCTACGGTGTTGATACACTGTTCTGAACCCGGCTACGTTTTCTTAAAGGAGCTCAATCAATCACATGATCACATCTGGAATTTCGTGATTTCTGTGCATCGGGCTCGGAACCAGGATTCCAACGGTACCAATTTTGTGCAGTTTCGTCGACAGGAATGCAAAAGTTGATGCGCCCCTTCTGAAAAGTGGTTGGAAGCTATTTATGGGTACACCTGGCAGACCTATATATAGGCTGTCATCCGACCCTGTCAGAGCATTCACTGACTGGAAAAAACACGTGATAGACGTTTATGGCCTCTAGAGGACGTCAGCATGCTCTGTTCCAGAAAGTCCAATCGTTATCGTGAAAATCGGAGCTCGGACCCAAAAGTTATGGCCGTTTGAAGTTTCTGGACCAAACGTTGACTATATATTCCTGTGACACGTGTCATGCATTTGAGTTCAGAACTACATAAGTCTATATCAAGCAAGAGACCAACCAAGTCTAAGGGTAAAGCCAAGCTTACAGAGGAAGAGATGAAGTACAAATATCAGAGGGCCAAGATGCCTGAATCCCAAGCAGAATGTGACCTGGATATAAGAGACTCTGAGCTCGGTCACATCGATATGGAAGATTTCTGGGCAAGAACTAGGAGGGTCACAGGAAGTCCCTGCTGATGGAAAAACTGGTAGGCAGTGGCATACATTTTGCTGGGGGGATCCCAGTCAGTGCAGTAAACAACAAATTCATGATGGTAGTGGCCCGCTGCTACAAAAAAGACACGAGGTGTGTCCAAAATGAGAAGGGCGAGGTCGTGATCAACCTCACTGCGTGGCACTTTGAAATTATGCTTGGCATTCCTCACCACTTGCACTTTATGGCCGTAAGCCAAGAAGATTGCACCAAGGCTTGGGAGGACAATGAAGACCAGTGTATGCAATTAATGAATGAGGTGTACCTGAAAATACAAGAAGCTGGTAACTAGATGGCCACAGGTCATTCACCGCAGTGATTTCTCCGAGGAACTAAGTGATACCATCACGTTCCTAAGTAGAGTATTTGGGCTTTCTGACACCCACTACTTTCATAAATGGATGCTCAGGTACCTAGAGACAATGAACAAGAATGTGCTAGATCAACACTTCGAGTGGGCGAAGATCATAAGCAACACTATATCCGAGCATCTCCAACAACTCACCACAACGTGGAGGTTCTACATGAACTCCTACGTAGTTTATGCTACAGCCTCGGAGAGGGATTATCCAGCATTGATGCGATGCGGGGTTTGGCCCCAAGTAAAAATATATGAATACTACCCAGAGCTGAAGCTGGAAAACAATATTTCATAGTTTACAAAGATTAACGACGCTTTCTTCTACGGCATCGTCTGCCTTTTGAGGCCAAACATGACTCACGGTCGTACGACCAAGAGCATTGTTGCAGCGAAGGAGAAGTGGGGGGCCTTATTCACGGAATTTCCCACCTTCACATATCTTAGGGCAGCCTAACTTCTTGGAGAGGAACCCACCAAATTGCCAAGATATGCCGGCCCCAAGCTGATCCTGTTGGAGCTATCCAGACAGCTCATAACCTACCACGAAAAGTGTTTAAAGAGAAAGAAGGGTGGAACTCCTTTCCCCCTCACAATGGGTAGGTACACTTGTCTTTCCCACCACAAAGCCCGGGAGATGTTTACAGAGCTAGAACTGATCAATCTAAAGCACAACTTCCCTTCAAGGCCCACTTTTGATCCAAGGAATTTCCTTCCCAAGGCCAAACTCGATCCAACCCACATTCCATAGATCGAGGAAATTTATATCAACCTGTATCATGAGGTCGAGCTCAAAGGGAAAAACTAGAAGAAAATTACTTCAGCACTCATGTATCTAAAAAGTCCTCCTTTGTGCTTTGCCAAGGCACACAATATATAGAAAAATTGATTCACCCACCCTTCCTAAAAATTGATTCCCCGTGATACGCCTTTCTCGCATGCGCCTTCATGTCAACAACATGAAAAATACATGCGCCTAGTTTTGTGTGCAACAAACGTGCACATATATAGTATTTTTGTGTGCCGGTGCAAAGGCCCGCTTGCAACAAATGTCACGTATTTCGGTGTTGATAGTATTTTTGCTGCGCCAAAGGCGCACATAATCACATGCGCACGTGTTTTGCTGCGCCAAAGGGCGCAAAGTTTGTAGTGTCGACAGGTGTTTTGATGCGCCCCTTAAAAAGTGGTTGGAACATTTATTACACCTTTGCCTATATATAGGCGCATCCGCCCTGTCACTTTCACAATTAAAAAAAACACGTGATAGATTTTATTCCTCTACACCTATCAGCATGCATGTCGTCCTCGTATCATGTTCATGGACCCCGCTTCGTCTCTCACGTTATATATTCCGGATCAGAAACTGAGTTCAGAACTACATATGTCTATATCAAGCAAGAGACCAACCAAGTGTAAGGGTAAAGCCAAGCTTACAGAGGAAGAGATGAAGTACAAATATCAGAGGGCCAAGATGCCTGAATCCCAAGCAGAATGTGACCTGGATATAAGAGACTCTGAGCTCGGTCACATCGATATGGAAGATTTCTGGGCCAGAACTAGGAGGGTCACAGGAAGTCCTTGGATGGAAAAACTGGTAGGCAGTGGCATACATTTTGCTGGGGGGATCCCAGTCAGTGCAGTAAACAAAAAATTCATGCTACAACAAAGATGGTAGTGGTCCGCTGCTACAAAAAAGACACGAGGTGTGTCCAAAATGAGAAGGGCGAGGTCGTGATCAACCTCACTGCCTGGCACTTTGAAATTATGCTTGGCATTCCTCACCACTTGCACTTTGTGGCCATAAGCCAAGAAGATTGCACCAAGGCTTGGGAAGGACAATGAAGACCAGTGTATGCAATTAATGAATGAGGTGTACCTCGAAAATACAAGAAGGTGGTAACTAGATGGCCACAGGTCATTCACCGCAGCGATTTCTCCGAGGAAATAATTGATACCATCACGTTCCTAAGTAGAGTATTTGGGCTTTCTGACACCCACTACTCTCATAAATGGATGCTCAGGTACCTAGAGACAATGAACAAGAATGTGCTAGATCAATGCTTCGAGTGGGCGGAAGATCATAAGCAGCACTATATCCGAGCATCTCCAACAACTCACCACAACGTGGGAGGTTCTACATGAACTCCTACGTAGTTTATGTTGCAGCCTCGGAGAGGGATTATCCAGCATTGATGCGGTGTGGGGTTTGGCCCCAAGTAAAAATATATGAATACTACCCAGAGCTGAAGCTGGAAAACAATATTTCATAGTTTACAAAGATTAACGACGCTTTCTTCTACGGCATAGTCTGCCTTTTGAGGCCAAACATGACTCACAGTCGTATGACCAAGAGTATTGTTGTAGCGACAGAGAAGTGGGGGGCCTTATTCACGTAATTTCCCACCTTCACCTATCTTAGGGCAGCCAACTTCTTGGGGGAACCCACCAAATTACCAAGATATGCAAGCCCCAAACTGATCCTGTTGGAGCTATCCAGACAGCTCATAACCTACCACAAAAAGTGTTTGAAGAGAAAGAAGGGTGGAACTCCTTTCCCCCTCACAGTGGGTAGGTACACTTGTCTTTCCCACCACAAAGCCCGGGAGATGTTTGTAGAGCTAGAACTGCTCAATCTAAAGCACAACTTCCCGGCAAGGCCCACTTTCGATCCAAGGAATTACCTTCCTAGGGCCAAACTCGATCCAATCCACATTCCATAGATCGAGGAAATTTATATCGACTTGTATCATGAGGTCGAGCTCAGAAGGAAAGGATCACTCCTGCTTGGCTTTGGCCAAAATCATTCAGTATGGCATGGCCATTGTCCCAAAAGGTTATCAAACTACTGATCAAGAAGTTGATCAGGTATATCTTGACACGGATGGGGACAACTGGTTGTTTGCTGTAATTGACAGAACTAAAGCGCCCCAGACCATTAGAAGAAAGGGTCAAAGAAACTCTACGTAGAACAGAGCACTGGTGCAGGATGAATGGTCTTCATCTACCTTGGAGTAGATTTCACCACATCTCCATTGGGCAACGTACCTTCTAGGCCAAAACATCTGCCAAAGGGCAGAGGTAAAGACAAAGAGGGCGAGTCAAGCTCTGCCCAAGTAGAGGCTCCTGAGAGTCACCCTTCTGCCGCACGAAGAACAAGTTGTAACTCTGGCTTCTCCTAGAGAAAGAAGCGGCTAAATATGTTCTAATGGGCACATCCACTCAGGATGTTGCCACTACTACAACTGTTGAGGTCCCTTTTATCCCTTCTCCCTCTCCTCCTTCCCCTCCTTACGAGTGACCCAAGCGACCATTCCTTTGGTCGTATCCTCTCCCCCATTTTCTATTGTTCCCCCTTCCTCATCATCCATCTTCTCTTCTCTCACGGAGCTGTCCCCCACCATTTCTTCCCTCATCTCCCAGCTCCCTTCCATTCCCATGTCTACCTCCCCTGCAGTATCTCTTCCTCCTGTGAGCACTTTCTCGGCCTCCCTCTCAATGCCACCTCCAAGTGTCTCAACGCACTTTCCCTCTACTACTGCAGCTGCTCCCTTTTCTACTTCTGGTCCCTCTCCCATAAGTCCAACATGGATCTCTCAGCACCTGAGCCAACAAAAGAGGAAAGTTCCCATCGCACCGATGGACTTCTCCGTCATCCCATCAAAGGGGGCCAAGAAAAAAAACCTATAACCCACTTCTCTCAGAGTGCGTCAGGAGAGAGAGTAATGGAGATAGCGTATCCCAATCCTTTAAAGGATAAAAAAGGATCTGTCTTCGACAGATTATACAGTGACCCAAGTCACAATGGGGACATCTTCAGAAAGCCTTCAAGGAGAGGCCCTATCTACAGTTGACACCCTTTGCAAGAAGCTCCAGGAAGCAAAGGAAGAAAAGAGGTTATTAAAGGAGAAAAATAAACATCTTCTCCACACCTTGCAGAAAATGGGCAGTGCACCTCCTACAACTACCGCTAAAACTCCTGAGCCTCTAAGCCAAGATAAGATAAATGAATACACCAAAATTGGCGAGCAGGGTATGGTAGTTTCCTACTGGAGAAGCCAAATCCTCAAAGAAAGTGAGGGAGTAATCGCCAAGTTCACCAGATTGTATCAGAATATCAGTCAGGTGAACAAAGAGCTCCAGGCGATTGCAGGACCTATCTCCGAAGAGCTAGACCATTCCGGGATGCAATATGAGACCTTCCAGAAAATGCTGGGCTGTTCAGTTGAAGATCTGGTCAAGTTCGGTGTCTTCGGTCACCCCAGTGCCCTCAACAAAATCCTTTCTACTCTAGACTACCAGGTCGATCAGTTGGAGTTTGTCCTGTAAAAGATTGACAAAATCAAGGAGGAATCCCTGGATGCAATGCATCAAATGGAGAAAATTGTCCTGAGAATGTCTCTGGGCTTGTTCACTCCTTCTTTCACCTTGAGAAAGGTAGATGAAACTATTCGGATCTTCAAGGAGATCATTTCGCAAGGGCTGGGACCAAAAGTCACTTTCGACGCCGAATCCATCAACAACCTGTTGGCTTGTCGTGACTTCATAAGGTACCTGATAGAGGTAGAAAATGAATATTCCAAGCTCCCAGAAAATCTCACAGATGAGTGGGAGACTTGCGAGGCTATCAGTGATCGTCACAAGGATCCTTCCCAGGATCAACTTCAGCCCATGATCAACAAGTTCATGGAATATCATGCCCAGTTCCACATCATCGTCTCCTGAGCAGCAGCAGAAGCAGGATACCCCCTTTCAACTAGCGGGACGATGATGAATAGTCTCATTCCTCTCAACTCTTCTCTTTGTAAATATCTAAAAGTATGTTGACATAAATGATGACATCATCTATGTTGCACCATGGGATGATGTCATCCACCAAGTTGTCAAAAGTCAGCAAATGACTTTAGAGTAAGATATTTTTGTAATTAAGTGGTTGGTTTGTTTTTGCCTTCTTTTCTTCTCTTCTTCTATAAATACTTGAATACTTGCTTGTATTCAAGTGTGGATACTTTTTCAGATGAAAAATAGAAGTAAGAATAAAAGACTTTGAACTTTTTGTAACAGAAACAAATATTAATACAATATTTAGACTTTGTGCTGAATACCTGTGTTTTACATTAGACCTTTCTTATGTTAGATTTGTATGATTGTTCTGTTGAATCTATTTCTACTTTGTTGTCATTTATTCATCAGTATTGCTTTACTCGTCTATGCAAAGTAGGTTCGGCTCTGTATTTACTACCAACCCAAATCATAGACCTTCTGACCTTTCTGCTTTGGAATTCATTTCTTTTCTCCCTTCAGATCTTTCCCATCTCCCCACCTCGTTTCTTTCCATTCTTTTACAGTTGGAAATACCTCTACTGGGATGAGATCCCAACCCCTGAAGGCAGAATATTGTGAGACTTGCACAAGATTCCTGCTGGTAGAATAGCAATAAACCAGTTTCGCTTTGCTGACTCAAAGAGGGGCTATGCCCTGCACACTGTTGGTTTGTCTGTCCATAGATCTGTCCCCTTGAAATATTTTCAAACCAACAGGTCTATGCCGCAACTCTGGGAAGGGGAAAGAGCAATACTAGAAGAAAGTTGATCAATGCGGGAAGCTTTTTTAGGATGCTGATAAAATGGATGGTTGATCAATGTGGGAAACCTTCAAAGGAGTAGCCATCCTTCAGAGGGTATGGTCTACTTTGTACATGTGAAATATGTATGATAGCCTTCCTTCAATGGATCGATCTATTTGTTTCATTTTTATTTTTATTTTGATTCTTTTTTTGTTTGGATGAACAACTGTCCTTCGAGGGAGAAATCTATTTTTGATAGCTTTTGACTTTTGATTGGAGCATCATTTGATTTTGATTTTTTTTTGATGAACAACTATCCTTTGAGGGAGCAATATTCTTTTTTATAGCTTTTGAATTTTTACTGGAGCATCCTTTGATTTTGATTTTGATATGGGGAAGTGTTGAGAATAAATAAGTAGACCACTTAGAAGGGGACAATGAATGTACATGAGACACCCCTGGACCCTTTTCATGGTTCTAATAGGTGAATGAGAGGGTGATGGATGTAATGATCTCATAGGATTTCTCACCAAAAGGGAGAACCTATCCTTAAGGAATAGGCTACGAGCAGAGCCGTGGTGCTCATTTTTAAGGTCACATCTAGGAAAGTGACAAATGGCCACACAGTTTCTAAATCACTACGATGAAATATGGAAGAAGCTAGCGATGGAGGGATGATCTAAGAATATGACTAAGATCTCACTAGAAGACACACTAACAATAGAATGGTTACAAGTGCATTGCATTAAGAGGTTCCACTTCCGGTTTACCATGTCAAGGGAGGCTAATCGATAGGATCATGACCCATACTTATGTGTGATAATGTATGCTCCAATCTAGTTAGGGGAAAAATTTCCATGTTGGCTCCTTTCTAGAGTAGTGACGTTCTAATTTTATTTGCTAGACACGAGGTCACCAAAATTAAATTCATGTTTTTTAATGTGATTTTGTAAGCATGTTTGATGCTCTCTTGATAAAAAAGATGATGTTCAAGAGTGCGAAGGAGGTGCTTATCTAATAACTCAAGTTGTGCTAGACGTGCTTGGTGATAGTCTTCATCAGAAAAGAATTTACGAAAGGACACACATAAAGATGGAATTTGAACTTCAAGAGAGAGAACGGATTTGGAACTGTACACAAGTGAAAAGGGGGTAGCCCTTATGGAAGTACAAATGCTAGTCTGATAATCCTAGAAAGTAAAAGGAAGATGGAGATTCCAGTCAAGTCCTGACTTATCAATAGTCTTCGCAAGAATGTTTCAGATAGTTTTGTTAGTGGATTCAACTTGTCCATTAGCTTGAGGATAATATGGAGAAGATAATTTGAATTGAATATTGAATGAATCACAAAGTTTCTTAATATATTTGTTTTTAAAGGACTTTTCGTTATTTGTGACAAGTTTGTGAGGAATACCGAAGCGGAAAATGATATGTTGATAGATAAAGTTAATGATTGGACCAGATTTGGTTGAGGTGAGTGGAATTTCTTCCACCAACTTAGTGAAATATTCAGTTACAATGATGATGGAGTGGATGTGTTGTGAGGATCACGGATTAATAAGACTTATGAGGTCGAGACCCCATTGTGAGAAGGGCCAAAGGTTCTGAGCCAGCTACAAAGCTTTACTAGGAATGTGAATAAGATTGGAATGTTACTGACATGTTTCACAACTTTTAACATATTCACAGTAGTCATGATTGAGAGAAGGCTAGTAATAGCCAAGAAAAAGGACGTGTTTAGTGATGGCTAAACCACTAAAATTTCCACCAAATATTTCGTCATGGACTTCTTGGATAGCACAAAGAGATTCATGGGATCTAAGGCATTGAAAAATAATACCATCAAATCCACATTTGTACATAATTCCACCTAGGATAATGCAACAGTTAACACGCTAGAGAAATGATCTCCTAGTGTTATTGGATAAGTCAAGGGGAATGATGGATTTGGATAAATAATCAAATATTTGGGATTACCAAAGATCCAACATAATAGATTCAACAAGATTAACTTGGGGTGTATCATAGAATCATCGATCACAATGATGAATGACAACAGAAAGTTTGGATTCTTTCATTGTCCAGGGAATGAGATTTACAAGAGATTCCAACGTATCACCGAAACAATTAGTCAATCGAGGGACAGATTGGATAGTATAAGAATAAAAGGCTTCTAGGAGAAGATGAACAATGTCGCGATATTTTTGAAGAGTATCATTTTTACATTGATACTCACCTATGGCTTCTTTGATGATAACTTCAGAGTCTCCATATATGTCAAAGACTTGAATGCCTAGAAAGAGAACAGTCTCAAGGTCTAAAATAAGGGCTTTGTATTCCACCATATTATTTGTACACTCAAAATTGAGTTTGTTGGCAAGAGGAATAGGAGTATCCCATGGAGGAATGAGAACAACACATGTTCCTCCCCCTTTCTGACACTGAGAATTGTCAAAGAAGAGGGTCATCTTAATAATGTCATACTCGTGGTGAAAATGATTGATTGATTCGTCTGAGAATTTCTCATGAGGTAAATGTGTACTAAGAATAAGGGCTTCCACTAACTGGTCGGTAATAGCTTGGCCCTTAATGGATTTTTGAGGAATAAACTTGAGGTCAAACTCAGCCATGAGCATGAGCCATCGAGTATCGTGATCATTGTGATAGGGTTTATAATGTAATGTCTTGAGAAGATAAAAGCTAGTAACGACATAAGTCTTGTGATTGAGAAGATAGTGTCGAATTTTATAGGTGGTGAATAATAGAGTGTAACACAAATTTTCAGTTTCAGTGTAGTGAGTCTCACAGTCATGAAGGGTGTGAATGGTGTAATAAACACCTTGTTCGCAACCTCGTTCATCATGATGTGCTAACATGGCTCCTAGAGCATGATCGATGGTAGAAATATATAGATAAAAAGGGTCCCCCTAGCGCAGAGTTGTAAGAAAATGGTGGAGACAAAAGATAGTATTTAAGGTCATCGAAAGCCTTCTAGAAATATTGATCCCAATCGAAGTCTATGTCTTTTTGAAGAAGATGATGAAAGGGTTGACAATGATCTGAAATTCGCAAGATAAAACTGTGGATGGATTAGAGTTGACCTTAAAGACCAAAAATTTTCTTAAGATTGGAAGGAGGTGGCATTTTGATAATTTCTTTGATTTTTTACAGGGTCAACTTCAATGCCCCTAATGGAAATAATAAATCTAACGAGTTTTCTAGTTAGCACTTCGAATACACTCTTGGTTAGATTTAGGCGAAGATAAAAATGGATAAGGCACTCAAAAATTAACTCAAAAATACAAAGATGATTATGTAGATGTTTATATTTACCTAAAATATCATCGACATAGTCTTTTATAGTTTTGTGGATGAGATCATGAAAGATATAATTCATGGCCCATTGATAGGTGGTTACGGAATTTTTTAGACCAAAAGGCATAACACTGTAGCAAAATGTCTCCCAAGGGGTGAGAAAGGAAGTATTATGTTGATCTTTTGGGGAAATGAGGATTTGATTGTAACTAGAAAACCCATCCATAAGGGAAAGCATTTCATGGCCTGCGGTGAGATCTATAAGTTGGTTAATCTTTGGAAGAGGAAAGTCATCTTTAGGGCAAGTGAGATTAAGATCTCAAAAATCAGTGCATATGCAAAGCTTTTCTGATGCTTTTGAGACAGGAAAAATGTTGGAAACCCATTGGGGATAGTCAATGGGGTTGATGAAATTGATAGAAAGAAGACATTATAACTCTTCTTTGACAAGGAGAGCAACTCAAGGATGCATGCCATAAAGATTTTACTTTACTGGTTTCACCTTAGGGTAAGTGACGATATTATGTACGAAGATAGAAGGGTTGATACCAAGAATATATGAATAGGACCATGAAAATGCTTGGCTATGCCAAGAGATAAATGTAGTGAAGGACTCAAGTTTTTGTGGATTAAGAGATTGACCTACCTTAAGGATGCAAGGCTCCTAAGGAAGCCCGATATTGATGTTGATAATGACTTCATTGAGGAGTGCAGATGTTTTGGATGGTAAGGCCCTATGAAGATAAGAATCCTCTGCCCCCATGTGGGAGAGAAAATTGTTGTCATCAACACATTGAAGAACATCAATGGTAGAAGAGTATTCTTCTATTATCTCCAAATGGTGAATGGGAAGGGACCTAGTCTTTTTCACGCATTAATAGGTGACCGGTCCCAAAGTGATGGTGGATACTTAAAAAAATATCAGAAGCAATGGGAATGGTGTCATCCATCTCTATATCTTTGAGAGTCAGAAAAGATGGAGAAATTGGAGAAGGCATGTGCATGACTTCAAGAGTCAGAAAATATGTAGAAGGTTGAGAAGGCATGTCTATGTATTTGAGAGTTAGAAAAGATAGGGAAGGTGGAGAAGGCATGTCCATGAGTATCTCAAATGGTGGAATGGGGTCAGGGGAATGCTCTTGGTAGCCTAACCCAAACCTTTCATGAATTTTTCCACACTGATCAATAATAAGACCATGTGGCCGATGTCGAACCCTTTCCATGCACAATGATGGAGATAGGTGTGGGAAAATAATGTTTTGTTAAGGAAGAAAAAACCACCAATATAATGTTTAGCATGTGGAATATCATCTATGTGAGAAGAGGGGGTATCGAATCCACCATAGATGAGGTTGGTGCAAAGATGTGGTGGACTGAAAGGAATGGCATCTCTGACTTTTGGCCAGTACATGGGTACCTTTTTAGGCCTACTAAGATGGTGAGGAGTGGGCAAGGTGTTAAGTGTGAGAATATGATACCCCCCCTCGTAAGTTTGTCCATCACATTGTCTAAGGAGTCATTGTTAGGGAGTTTAGAAGAAGGGACGGATGAACTAGTAGATGGTACGGATTAATCATCCTTGGGAAGAAGAACGTCATTGGGTTGGTAAGTCATGTATCACATCTGAAATGGGGGAGCATCCCTGGGAAGTGTCAAAACATGCTCCTCATGCTCATATTTAAGGGAATGGTGTAGTGTAGAAGGGACACAACACATAGCACAGATCTAAGGTTGCCCAAAGAGAACATTGTATTGAAATTCCCCTTCTATGATGTAGAAGACCTCATGGACGAGCTTCTCACTGATGTGAATAGGAAGAATGACCATCCCTAAGGTGGGAGTGACAACATCATTAAAAGCACAAAGAATCATGGTTGTTTGGGCAACAGAGGCTTTTGGTATTGTTATCCATTTTCCTCCCTTGGGAAAAAATGGACAACGGGGATGTGACTATATTCGGTCACCGAGAAGGGAACCTAAGGTTGATATTGTGTTACAGGTTATTTCTGAGTCTTCAAGAGCTCATCCAAGGAATTCAGGAGTGAAAATCATATTGAGGAATTTTTTCCTCTTTTGGGTTTTTACCCTTAAGATCAACTTAGAAAAGATGAACTACGGGCCCCGCGGGCCCCATAACTGGCTGGAATGATAAAATAGGTAAGGAGGCAAAGAATGACTTCCAAGAATTCCATCACACTTCCTCATCCTCCTGGTCCCTATTCCTTTCACTAGAATCCAAGAATTTTCCAAAATTGGCAAAGGGACTTAAAGGAGGGTAATCGAGCTAAAATTTAACTCGCCAAGTAGCTCAGCAAGCTACTCGACGAGTAGGTGAGTCATGAAGCAAAAAATATGAGGGAAAGCAACCAAGCCAGTGTCAAACTTGAATAAGAACAAATCAAGGTAGAGGCATGTCATTTTGATGCAAAAGAGGGAGTGGTGAATTGGAAAGCCCTTGCTAAAATAACAATGGGGGTTGTGTTTGACACAACGAAGTAAAGTAAATGGGAATCAGCGGTGCAAGTGGGAGATCGTTGAGTTGTTAGTGTTGGGAGTCGATTTGGAGGGGGAAAGGTTTAAATTGGGATGTGTGCCACAAATAAGCAAAGTACATATATTTCATCAATGTCAAGTAAAGCTAGTTGTGTTCAATGCAATGAACTAAGTCGGTGAATTGGAAATGAGGAGTGGTGATTAACGAGTTGTTTACTTAGCTCACCCACCGATCTAAGTAAGGTATGTGTCATTCAATGCAACGTACAAGCAATATGGTTGATGCACTAAGGTAGCCCTAATTCACCGCAAAAATAGAAAATAATGCAAAATTGACTTATCATTGAAACTGGGTTTCTTTACTTCACAAAAAGGGTGAAGTAAAGTAACTAGAAAACAGCGATGCAAAAGGCAGTAGTGCATGGTCAAATAAATGCAATGAATTGGGAATTTGTAAGTACTTACCCCTAGCTCTCCTGATTGGTCTGAGATCTTCAAAATGCCATAACTTTCTCCCCAGAGCTCCGTTTCGTGCAAAATTGAACTTTCCGGAAAGGTATTGGAGTCCTCTATGTGGAAGAAACTTAAGATTTTAATTTAGGCAAGTTGAAAAGGGTAAAAATGGAATTTATACTCCATCAATTTAGGGCACTATACAACCCGCTATCAATATTAAATGGGCATGGGATGCAGTTTCTTGTCCCATAGGCTACAGTACAAAGGGATGGGATGTGCAGGTGTCCCATGATGTTTTAATTAATACTTGCACTTAGTAGGTGGAGAATGCATGTATCTGAGTATTTTCCAATTTCTCTCTCTTCTCACATCCAGTGTTATAAATTGTAAAGGGGATGCATTGTAAAGGTTGTTAGGTCATTTTTCTCCCCATGTTCCCCTCTTCTATGCCTTCAAGACTTTCCTCTAAAATACTGTAAATGGCATTCTCTTGCCTCTTCTTGCTAAAGTGATGTACTGTGCATCTTTATGGAGTAATGTAAATTGGTGTTTTGTGATTTAACTATCAATCCTTTGCATTATTTGTGTTACTTTCACTTGCCTCTCATCATGCTTGCAAGATCTTTTCATATTCTTGAAACATTGCAAGATTTATTTTTTTGTGCTTACTTGGGATGGTGAAGTATGCATGTGATTTGGTTTATCAAGCATATCTACCCTCTCCAGGTCCATCCTTTTCCATTTTACAGGCTGGGAAGATTGACTAATAACTCCTTTTTCTTGGTGTATCACCGCTTCTAGTCTAGATTTCATTTCGTGCAACCTCTATCCCTGTCTCCTAGGAATATTATAATAGGAGTAGTTAGTTAATTTCTTTGCTTTCATTAGGATTAGTTGTGGCAGGTAGGATTAGGAAGATGGACCCGGCCTTCTCTAGAGGATTATCTCAAGCTCACAAGTCCCACAACTCGAGAGGTAGTCCCATGTTACCCAAAAAGTAGGGATCCATAACCAAAATACCATGGTGCTAATTTTTTGTGATAACAGTTCTGGCATGCCTGGTGGGATATCACAAAAGTCAAAATATTTAGCTAGAGTACAGTTGAAGAATTTCTATTTTGTTGAGTTGATGTGTTCATGGAAAAAGAGGTTGCAGTTTTGGAGTCTTTGCATCAATTTGCAGTTGAAGTAATGAGGTCTTAGATCACTGCAAAGAAAAGAGGAAGTAATCAGTGATTTCATGTTGCTTTACTACCAAGTAATTAGTAGTCAAAATAATGCAGATAAGGAGTAAGTAATTGCACTCTAAATCATCGATAAGAAAAGAAGAAGTTGTTCAATTACTTCAAGTTGGAAGTCTTAAGTAGTTGCACTACTTCAAGTTATACAATTACTTCAAATTTAAATTCTTTACTTCAAGTTGTGTAAAAAGTAAATCAAGTTACTCAAAGTGAAATACTTAAGTAATTGCACTATTGCATTGCATTACTTTAAGTCAAGTAAAAGGTTAAAGTCTTACTTTACTTTACTTTACAAATTGAAAGAATTAAGTAGTTTCACTACTTTAAGTAAAGTCATTACTTCCAAGTGAAAGACTTAAGTTACACCTTCAAACACCACTACTTCAAGTTGTACAATTACTTCAAGTTGTGTCATTCTGAGGTGGTATTACTTAAGTAATGTTATTGACTCCAAATCAAAAGGACTTAAGTAAAGTACATGTTGAGAAGACCGATGAACAAATGGAAGTAAAGTGAAGTAAACCAAGTCTAAATCAACGCAACAAAGAGAAAGTAATCAGGGTTCAAATTACCAATGAAGTAAAAATAAGGAAACTAAAGTAAAGAAGGTTCAAAACAACGATGAACAAAGGGAAGCAATGCAAGTCAAGATCACCAATAAGAACAGCAAAAGGAAGAAGTAATTTGTATTACTTCAAGCTGATTACGTCAAACAAGTTGATTACTTCATGTTGAGGATTTATTTCAAGTTGCAATAGATTGAAAGCTTAAGAAATCAAGGATCCAAAACCCAAACACATATGGCAACTCCATTGATCCAAGCAACCCATTCTCTAAGTTTCAGACCTTCTTTTCATCCCTTTCCATCCAATTTTATTTCCATATCTTTCATTCTTCTTCCATTCCATGAAGTTGTGTAGTCATGACTTCATTCCCTGCATGGAATTCACACTTGCAGTAGCAACCATATCAGTTCAATCCACCTCCAAGCTTGCAAGATTCATTCTCAAGGTTACTATCAACCACCTCCAGACCTATATTATGATGAAAATCAATAGTATGCATACCCATGTGAGCAAGTTACAGATTAGTTTGGTCATCCACTGAACTATGGAGTTGTTGAAGATCAGGGGTATGTAAATTTTGGAGGCCATCTCACACCTGGTGATGTCTGATTTGCAGTTAGGACGTTCAAAAGATGGAGGTAACTATGGTGTAAACAAGGGCCACATCTCAACTCAAAGCATTCAGGATCGACTTCATGACACCTTTTCCATGGGTTGATCCCATGCCAATGCACTATAGCCCACACCAGAAGCTTGTTTTCATAGTTTAGATGTTGCCTCAACTTCAAAGATGGGTCTCAGAGATAGAGGCTTATGAATCCAATGTTGGTCCATCCTGTCAATGGGAGACACATGCATTGTCATCCCACATCCCTCTTCCCCATTCCCCAAGAAACACCATCTCATCCTGAGCTTCAATTTCCAAGCTTCTCACCTACTTCCCCCCATTGTGGAATCCACTTCCCCATCTTCTAGTCTTCCATCTTATCTCAGTTTTTCTACCCTTTTCCCTTCCAAGAAACTATCCCCTCTATAGAGAAACAAGAATTTGTACCTCTTCCACCATCACAAGAAATGCAAAAATCAGTTGTGACCCAACCCACCCCTCCTCTTGTAATCCCAAACTCGTCTGGGAAGATGAAAATCATAAAACTAACCAAGGAGCAACGAGAAGACGAAGATCCCAACAAAGAAGAGATGATTAGAAACTTGATAAGATTGGGCTTTAAGATTCAGAATATGATAGAAAATGACCTTTGTTGTCAAGCCTCCTCAGAGAATGTTGTCAAGGTTGAAGAACCAATGGTGGCTAAGGCTAGTTTTGTAGCAGTAGCAAAGCAAGGAGAAGAAAGTGATGATCAATAGTCAGTGTGCTTAGAATGTAGTGTGCATGATGGCACCATCTTCACCGATAGGTTTTGATCATCTACCAGCTATAAAATCAGACAAGGAAGAGGAAAAATAATCATCTCCAATCTCAAAAAGAGAGAAAAGAACTTGGAAGCAAGTAATATAAATTCAGAGGCCTTAAGTAATGAGTAGGTTGCACAAGAGATTTTAGATCTCTCTCCCACTTCATCTCTCCAAAAATATGATTTTTTGGATAAGTTTGAAATCACAAGATTCAGGCTTGATGATGACAAGAAGCTACCCATGATGAACAAGTTGTAGATCCAGAGGTCATCATGCAAGAGGGAGAAGCCTTGGCATGGCAGGACAACGATGAGATTGATTACTTATCTAACTTGGAGGAGTTATTTAATGGAGAAGAGCCTATGAAGATCACAACCTTTGTTTCTCCATCATTCACCTTTCAACATCAAAAGATTGTTGCCACGAAGGAGAACATGCAAATTTAGCCTGCATTTCATAACGGTCCTCTTGAATAAAATTTGGAGAAATTGAATCTTCTGAGTTTCACACCAGACAAAGAGGAAGAGAAAAGAAAGGATGAAAACCATTTCATACCAATCATCAATACAAAAGATCAGTTGTCTGTGGATGAGCAACATAAAGAAAATGAGCTCACTAGACAGTCACCTTTTCTAGGTATGTCTACGAAGAAGACTTCCTTATTGAAGTTAAAGCTCAAAGCAAGCGGGAAAATCTAGTGGATCAGACCTTGCCCCATCAGGTACTTAGCTTCATTAGAGCCAAAGGAAGGAGCCGATGCCATTCATGCTTACTCTCGAAGCATGAGGATGATTTTCAGAGTGTTGAGGATCAACTGCAATACTTCCTAGAACCAAATGAAGAGCAACAGAGGAGGTATTTGTCTTGTTCTTAGTTAATACCTCGATGAGTAGAGTGGAAAATCATCTTGCAGTTAGTTTTTCACTCTTAACTACAGTTATTTCTAATGTCAAATCATCTACATGGCTGCCTATTGTGAGGAAGGGGAGTTACTTCTCATCACCAGTTGTAGGTTTTGTTTGAAGTTACTTAGTTCCTCTGGTTAGTGTAGTGTAGGAGTAGGTTTGTTTTCAGCAGAATAAGTGCTTATGCACACTCTGCATGTCTTACTTGAGGCATGTATGATTTGTATTTTTTGTGTATAGTTCATGTTTTTTTTTGCTCCAGTTTCCTTTTGCACAGTTCACCATGCTTCAGAGTAGAAAAATTGAAGCAGGATGCCCAAGCTCACAAGAAACAATTTTTATCTTCAAAGTTTTTCAAATGCATAGCAACTAAAATCAGGATAAGGAACATATTTCAAATCTTTCATTTCTTTGTTCCTTTGAACCAACAGCTCAGCTTCTGTCATCCCTTGCAGTAAGAAATTAGAGGCTAATAGTGCCATGGTAACCCTTCTAGGTACATAGGAAACAACTCTGACCCTATAAAACATCCTCCAACTGTATACTGCAAGTGGAACCTTCATAAGAAAGAAAAATCAAGTTTTAGTAGAGTTCCATGATGTAAAAAATTGAGAATTATCTTATTTAAAACTTTGTAGAATGCAAGACATGTCAAGCAATCATCGGTTTTGTCTGCTTCATACTTGGTAGAATCAGGTTTCGGGACGATCCATTTCAGTCTCACAAAACAAGGTTATAGAGAGGAACAAGTAAAGATTCCAAGTCAAGGCAATTTTCCACTCTCACAAACCTTAACTCCAAGATTTTCTTATGAAGATTGATAGTGTGAGCAAGTGGAATAGATATAGGTTCAGCGGTGTACAAACGGTCTCTTATTTCAATTACAAGAGGTTCAAGATTAGTTCATGGCTGTAAAAGAGGACTTCATGCCCAATGTATGCTTCAAGGTAGTTAGCCAACCACATCTAGTAGGCAGATGGCCCCATGAGTTGCCAAAATTGTTATCCATTTTTGCCCCCCGGGCAAAAATGGACAATGAGGGATGTCATTAGACCCAGGACACTGAGAGGGGCATCTAATGGTTGAAATTACATTACAGGTGGTTTCCGAGGCTTTGGGAGCTCGGTTCAAGTGAATTCAACAGTGAAAATCATATTTGAGGATTTTTTTCCTCTTTTAGTGTTTTGACCCTTAAGATCAACTTAAAAAAGATGAATTGTGGGCCCCACGGGCCCCATAACTAGCCGAAACGAGAAAATAGGTAAGGTGAAGAATGAATTCCAAGAATTCCATCACACTTCCTCAGCCCCCTGGTCCTTGAAAATTTCACTAGAATCCAAGAATTTTCCAAAATTGGCAAAGGGACTTAAAGGAGGGCATTCGAGCTAAAAGTGAACTCACTAAGTAGCTTGACGAGCGGGCGAGTCATGAAACAAACAAGTCAAGGGAAAGCAACCGAGCTAGTTTCAAACTTTAATGAGAAAAAATTAAAGCACATGCATGTCATTTCAATGTAAAAGAGGCAATGGTAAAGGGTTGTGGTGAATTGGAGAGACCTTGCTCAAATAATAAGGAGTCTCGAGTTGAACGTAAGCCAAGTAGAGTTGGCTCGAATCGACGTAGAAAAGAAGGTGGTATAATGTAGTGAAATGAAGAGTTATTTATTTTTGGATGAAATGCAAGGAAAAGTAAAGTAAGGTGAGATCAACGCAATGAAAGGAGGAGGAATAAAATTTGTGGTAAAGTGATGGGCTCTTGCTTAAACATTAAAGCAAGTCGAGTTTGACGCAAAGCGAAGGTGAGTTGCTAAGGTGAGTTGCGGTGAATTGAGAGGCCCTTGCTAAACTAAAAATGGGGGTCGTGTTTGGTGCAATGAAGTAAAGTATATGGGAATCACCAGTGCAAGTGGTAGATCATTTAGTTGTTAGTGTTGGGCGTCAATTTGGAGGAAGGCTTGAAATGGGATGTGTGCCATAAAAAAGCAAAGTAGATATATTTCACTGATGGCAAGTAAAGCTAGTTGAGTTTGATGCAATGAACTAAGTCGGTGTATTAGTAATGAGGAGTAGTGATTGGAGAGTTGTTTACTTAGCTCACCCACCGAGCTAAGTAAGGTATGTGTCATTCAATGTAACATATGGGTGAGTTGGCCGAGGCACTAAGGCACCCCTAATTCACCGCAAAACTAGAAAATAATGCAAAATTGACTTATCAGTGAAACTAGGTTACTTTACTTCACAAAAAGGGTGAAGTAAAGCAACTGGAAAACAATGATGAAAAAGGCAGTAGTGCATGGTCAAATCGACGCAATGAAGTGGGAAGTATAACTAATGTCCCTTGTCACTCCCGACTGGTCTATGATCTTCAAAATGCCATAACTTTCTCCCCAGAGCTTCGTTTCACACAAAATTAGACTTTCTAGAAAGGTCTCAAAGTCCTTTATCCACCATGACACTTCAAATTTAAATTTTGGTGAGTAGAAAAGAATTAAAATGTCATTTCACCTCCAGCACTCCAAGGTACTATACAACCAGTTACCACCATTAAATGGGCATGGGATGCAATTTCTTGTCCCATAGGCTACATTACAAGAGGTATGGGTTGCGCAAGTATCCCATGATGTTTTAATCAAGATTTTCACTTGGTAGGTGGAGAATGCATGCATCCAAGTGTTTTCCAATTTCTCTCTCTTCTCACATCCAGTGCTATAAATTGTAAAGGGGATGCATTGTAAAGGTTGTTGGTCATTTTCCTCCCCATGCTACGCTTCTAGGGCTTCAAGCCTTCCTCTTGAATATTGTAATGGAAACTCTTACCTCTTTCTGTTAAAATGATGTACTTTGTATCTTCATGGAGTAATGTCAATGTTATTTTGTGAGTTGTCGATCCTTTACATTATTTGTATTACTTTCACTTACCTCTCATCATGCTTGTAGGATATGTGCATATTCTTGTGTCATTGCAGGGTTCATTTGTTTGTGCTTACTTGGAATGGTGAAATGCATGTGATTTGGTCTATGGTGCATATACACCCTCTCAAGGTTCATCCTTCTCCATTTTGTATGCTGGGAAGAGTGTCTAACAACTCCTTTTTCTGGTGTATCACTGCTTCTAGTGTAGATTTCATTTTATGCACCTCTCTCCCTATATCCTTGGAATGTTAGGATAGGTATGGTTATTTGATTTTCTTTCATTATGAGTAGTTATGGAATGTATGATTAGGAGAGGAACCAGCCTTCTCTAGAGGATTATCTCAAGTTTGCAAGTCCCACAGCTTGAGAGGTAATCGCATGTTACCTAGAAAGTAAGGATCCGTAACCAAAATCCCAGAGTGCTACTTTTTCCTAATAACAGGTGTCTTAAGTTGATCAAAATTATGTGATAGGAGGATATTGATGCTCATTCCACTATCAATCATGGACTGTTGGATAAACGTGTCATTAATCTTGACAGTGATAAAGAGGGGAAGATCATGTTCATCTGGAAGGATATCTAGAATCTCAGCATAATCAAATGAGATGGTAGTAGCTACCAAAATTACTCCTATAAGGGATGTGAAGGGTTGAACCTTGTCATTGGATGTCAAAATTTTCTTTAAGGCTTCAATGACATCTTGTGTATGGTATGGCAAGCTCTGGATGAGCTCATAGAGTGACATATTGACCGGGGCCTGACGGATTAGTTTGATTATACTTTGTTCAATAGGCCTAGGTGCTTGTAAAATAGAAACCTTGGGTGTAGGTGACATAATTAACTCCTTAGGAGGAGGAACGACAATAAAGTTTTTATCTTTTGGTTGGGTTGTTGATTTAGGCTCACATTGGCCAGACCTAGTGGTCACCTAAACAACATTGATGAACACAAGGGGACTATCCACATAAGAAGAGTCATCTGGAGGTAGGATGGCTGCCAAATTTTATGAAGAACCCAAATACTTTTTCATTTAGATGGATGAGGTCGAAGGCACAGACATTGGAGAGGAAGGAAGAGGTTGATTTGATTTGGGGAGAAAGTATCCTTTCTCAATGAAGCCATAGGTAACGGCTTAGAATGTTCTGCAATGCTCAATGTCATGTCCAGGGGCACAATGATACACGCAGATGAGGTTGGGATTAAACCATAATGGATTCTTGTTATTCAGGTCAAAGGCCCTAATAGACGAAAGTGTGATCATGGAAATTCGTAAGTGTTGGAAAATGTCTGCATATGATTCACCCAAAGGCTTATGAGGTGTTTTGTCCTTGTAGAATGTCTTGGTATTTGAAAAAGAAGTAGATGTATGAGATGATAAAGCTTGAGTATGTTGATGTATCAATGGTCTAGGTTCAATTTTGGCATAGGTTAATGTCTTAGTGTTGTGTTGTTTTAGTTTGGGTTGATAAAATGTTCTTGATGAAGAAGTTGTTACATTGGATGGTTTAGGAGTGGAAACATCAATTTTATTATAAGAATGCACAAGAGATTTTTGAGGTAATGTATTAATGGTTATGGATTTTTCTTATATGGGTGCATCCTTAGGAGGAGTGGTGACAATTTCCACCAGAGGATCTGGAGATGGTATCATTAAGGAAAGTGAAGATTGATTCGATTGCATGGACAAGGTAGAAGAATATTTTGAGGTTGTTGGAAGTGGAAGCATTTTAAAAATCACTTAAAATAATAAATATGGTGTAGAGGAAGAAGGTGGTGTGGATGTAGTTTCATGTGGATGCAGGTAAAAGCTCTGAAAGAGGCATAGATTTTAATTTTGAGGTTGGTATAACAGGTAGAAGTGAGATGGATGTAGGTAAGATAGTCAGATATGATGAAGTAGACTTAATGAGTAATGAAGTGGATATAAGGGGTAATGTAGTAGATGTGGAACCAATTTCAACCGTAGAAGTAGGTGGGAATGATTGTTTCATAAATACTTCTAGGGGAAAAATGATATGTTTGCGAATGGGGTCCTAGTAGTAGAAATGGATGTTGAAGTAGATGTAGGTTCGATTGGTGCGGTCATGGGATAAAGCTTTGATGGGTTTGTTGATGTAGGAATGATATCAAAGGGAATTGATGTGGTAGGAGATGAAGGAGGAGAATTTGTAGGTTCTTGATCAATGTTGTTTTAAGTGTTCATAGTATGGGTATTAGGTGCCTGAGTTATGGAAGTGGTGGTGGCTTAGCTTGTTGGCGCATGATTCAGAAAACTTTTTTTGAAGATGTCAAGCAGTTGATTGGGTGCAACATTAGGATTTTTGACATGAAGGTCGCTCTGCTCAATAATCCTTTGAACCAAATTCTTAAAAGTTTGACATTTCTCTATGTCGTGACCTCAGGTTTAGTGGTATTATAGTAATGGTCTTCACAATACCACACAGGTTTTGGCCTTGACTCATCAACTGGTCAGATAAGCGGTAGTGTGATTAGATTTTCCACTATCAACTAGTCAAAGATAGATGCATATGACTCCCCAAGGGGAGTGTAGTTTGGTGTTGGCCATGGGGCTCATTGTTGAATCCATGTGTTAGATGTCGGAGCAGGAGAAGATTTAATAACCACAGCATTGGATGCTCCCTTAGACTTCTCATTATGTGCGTATGTTTTAGTGAATTATTTCTTAGGTTTGTTCATTTTTAGTTTTAAATAGCCCTGCTCAAGGGCATGTGTTTCAAGCTTGCGAGCCATGGTGAAGGCTTCGTCAAAAAAATGGAAGGATTAGATTTGTAAAGTAGAATATATATGTTTTGCGCATGAACGTGAGAAATGCTCGATGAGTTTAGTTTGAGGAAGGATAAATGATAGTTGGTTTATAATGCCACATCATCATGTGACAAAATATGTAATGGACTTGTCTTCAAATTTTCTAATGGCGTATAATTCATTGATGGTTATTTTACATGCAATTTTGATCGAAAAATGTTCTAAACA
Organism: Taxus chinensis; assembly: GCA_019776745.2. NCBI lineage: Eukaryota > Viridiplantae > Streptophyta > Pinopsida > Cupressales > Taxaceae > Taxus > Taxus chinensis. The sequence goes on along the minus strand of CM034152.1, from coordinate 589,028,430 downwards.
TAATTACACAAGCTGATTGAATGAAAATATAAAATATTGAGGGATGTTATTTTACCAGTCTAATGTTGGACCAACCAAAGACATGGGTAAAGTGTGGAGCATCAAGTCCTGATCATGTGCAATAAGGTAACACATATGCCTGAATGTACGAAGATGTTTTTATGGATCATCCTTGCTGTTAAACTTGGCGAATTTGGGCAATTCCCAATGTGGAGGATATGGCTTAATTGGTACAGATGGATGAATTGGCTCGTTGAAATTTTTTTCGTATGATAATGTAGCTTTGGGCCCTATGGTGGAAGCCTCAAGGTTGGCTAATCTATTCATGATAACATGCATAGGATCATTTGGTGAAGTGATAATGGGTTGCAGTTTTGGCTGCACAACTTGTGAGGCAACTGGATAAAATTTTTGGTGAGATTGAATGTGTGTTTGGGGGATTATTTGATGAATGTGAACTAACGTTTGAGTTTGGAATGTTTGATGTTGTGTCATGGGGATGTTATATGATTGTTGAGACTAGGTAGGCACTTGATGAGTGTAGGTAGGATGAAATTGTTGTTGAAAGGGGATAGACACTGAATAAGGTAGGGCACCTGTAAGAGAGGGTTGGGAAGCAATGACATGCACTTGTGATGTGAGAGGATCATGTTGTCTAAATAAGGGACGTGGTATTGGGGCCGAAGAGGCAAAGGAAGGGTAGTGGTGATGGTTATATTAATTGGGTGAATATTGGGTGGAATGGAAACATGACCAACTAAGTAGTTTGGTGGGGTAAGGGATTGTTAGAAGATGAGGCAAGCTCATTTACTAAAAATCGTTGATTGGCATTGGGATCAGTCTGATAAGGGTAAATATGCTGAAGTGGTGGACCATCTGGGGGAAGCTGGGCTGATTTCCTAAGGAGATAGTCTTAGATAGCTGTCAAATTGGCATCAAGGAGCTCCTGGAACTGTGCATCACCATGAGGGACAATAGGGGGGCCAAAAGGTTTCGTTCTAGCGGATGGTGAGGTGGATGGTCTAGATGAGACAAAATGATGGCAGAAGAAGGGATTAGTTTCTAATATAGTGGTTTGAACAGATAATTTCAGGTGTGAAGCACTAAAGAGAGGATTAGTGCTCATGAAAGAAGTAATCAAGAGTGTGGATAAAGCAATCGTTGTAGAAGACATTTGTTGAGTTGAGGCAGAACTGTTTGAAGGGAAGTTTTGTTCCATTCTTTTGGCCTTTGAAAGAGTAATTACATGCATGAAACAAGAACAAATATTTATACTAACTAAATCAAACAAATCAAGCAAATAGTTCTTTTTGATTGTTTATAATTAAGAAAAATGTGGAATAGAAAAAGGGATGGATAATGAGGTACCTACGAGAAGGAAGTCTATGTTTTGTTTCAGGTTTATTCTGGCTTGGGAGAGTCTCAGGAGGTTTCTTGTTGGGTGATGAAATCCCAATCGGTCTACCGGGTAGGATGTTGTTTAGATGTGTTGATTGATTTGTGAATTTTAGGTGATGTGTGAGGATTGTGAAATGTAGCAGGTTAACCTCCTACTTAAACTATGTGAGCAAACAAGATGTAGAAAGAAAGGTTCTTTTTAAAAACCAAATCAAAGTGTGATCTGTTGATGAGGATACACACAGGAAAGGGAAATATGATGCAAAAAGGAGAAAATAAGGAAAAAGAGAAAAACCTGGATAAATATTTTCCTTTTTATCCGAACTTTAGCGAAGAACAGTCCAGTGGACGAACCCAACACGAGAAAGAAATAATTGGAGCCTCACGTTGTAGTGTTAGTAGAAGAAAAAGAAGAAAGAAAATAGAAAAGAAAGGGATCACTAAAGGGTGTTCTCACTGGGCGTGCCAGAAATGTTGGACAAGTTTCTTCATTCCTAATCAAATGAGTAAACTAACTATTTGAAAGAAAATATCAACTCATAACATGGAGGGTTTATAGTACCTCTAACACGATGTGATGGATGAATGGGCACAAAGTGATGATGAACCCTCGTTGTAGCCGATGACCTGAAAATAAGATAAACTGAAACAGGATTGATTAGATAGATTTATGCGGTGATTGTGCGAATAATGTCAGCTCCAAGAAGTGATTAACTCCCTTGGTGGATGTCAACCCCCGTTTTAGAGAAATATTGAATTAAAAGATGAAATAGTAAATAACATGTAGAAACAAAAGTACTAATGAGTCTGAGAACAATTAAGATCTGATCTAAAATTTGATTTGATTGAAAGAACTGTGAATGAAAGGTTACTTGGTTTGGGTCAATGGCAACCCAGACTATGCAGAGGCAGGTTGACGGCGACCTGGGAGAGTGGATTTGAACCTGTGAGTGAAATATGCAGACCTGCAAGGTTTGAATATAAGTTGGTGGATGAAAGAGGTGTGTGGATGCTGAAGGATTACTTGTAGAATGATCTATGAGAAAAAAATCAGAGAAAAGGACATAAAGCAATGATTTGGATAGGTTGTTCGATGAACAGGACCTTGGTCGACAGTGACCAAGGGGAGATCAACAGTGACTGTAGTAGGTTGTGATAAGGCCGAGAATAGATGGATGGAAAAGGAAACCTACAATCGTGGGAACTAAACCAAAAGGCTGTTGAGTGATCCGTGGACATTCCAAAAACTTCTCTATACCTGCAACATATTAGATAGAAATAAAATACAATAATATGATAGATATGAGAAAATTAATGCAATGATGATGATATATTTCACAAAGGATGATCGTGAGCGATGCAAGCACATTCCAAGGAGGTTTGGGAGGTCTATGATTGTTGTAGGAATACTCAGGCATGAGAGTGAGTTCACAAGTCACGAGAGAGCTCCATAATGCGCATGCATTTGATTTGTCCAGAATGCACATGCTGACCACGGAGAAAGTTTCCCCTATGGGAAATCTTTTTGTGTTTTTGGCATGTTTTTTGTGTTTTTAAGAGTTGGAAGGGTGCTTTAAAGCATTGTGTGGGACTAGATTGCTTGGGGATAAATCATGGGTAGTTAGGGCATAAAAATAGATAAGAAGAAAGCTAGGAAAAAGTGTAAGATAAAGATTTAGGATAAAAGTATCCTAAATATAAAGTAGATTAGTGCATGATATGTTGTGGATATTAATTAATTAATTAATATGAGTTAATTATTTAAAGGTGATGGGATGGGAATTTTAATTAAATTAAGGGGATGTATTTAATTAAAAGGATACCTAGATAGGATCCTAATAAAACATGTGCACACAAGCAGACAAGGGTAGAGATACTGATTTTAGGTGTCTACAGATAAACATAGAGAAATCCCTTAGAGCATGTATGAAGGTGATTAGAAGAGGATCAAAAGGTTATATTGAGGTGGTAACACTGAGGCTATCAAGTAGTCATAAAGGGGTCTTACCTGAAGGAATTTTAAGAAAAGCTACAGAAATGTCACACACAATGACTCTCTCACCAAGTACTTCTAACCATCCCCAACCATGCTCATGTACACCCCTTAAATAACATGATTATTGAGTGTGATGTGTTAATAACCTACAAAGATAGATCATCCATAAGAGAGAGAAATAAGGTGTATATGCTAAGTATATTATAGTTTGTTCCATAAGCTCAAAAAACAATTCCATACCATGTGTGTTTTTCTACTTTGATATGTATGAACAAAAACACACTCATTGAGGTGGGAAAAGTGTGGACACCTAAAAATGGCCACTTGACATTTATTAGTCATTATATTGTTTGATTTTAGCACATTGGTGCAAGTTTTCAATTATTGATCAAAATTAGGCATTATTGGTGTGTTTGTTGACATCTAATGGTCCTTCATCCCTTTGTTAGCCCCCTTAAACTATTATATTTCCTCTTCTAATACTTCCCTATGTTGATATGCCTTTGTTGGAGCGTTTGTATGCTCTTAGGTTCTGTCTAGAGTGTTTGTATACTCTTAGGTTGATTTTTTATGGCACATGTTAAATTGAGTGTTTTCATTCCTTGGTCTCGCCTTTTTGTATTTTGACCAATGAATGTGGGCATCAATAGGGTACTAATTTCAATTTAGCATGTCTATAAATGTGCAATCATTTTAAGTCATTTATCAATAAGTAATCATTAGAACATTGGGAATTCTATCGAGAAATTATAGACCATTTGTAAACTTTCTAGAACGAATTAGGGTTTTAGAGTTGTAGAAGTAATTTTGAGATCCAATGAAGGGTATATCTAACCTTGGGTAGGAAGGTTTGTATTTAGAGTCCTTTTAATAAGTTTTTAAGTTTATGAAGCCATAGAGGAGGAAAGAAAATCATGTAATCATTAAAGCAATAATCAAAGTGTATAAGTTTATGTTTAAACACACACCATAACACTAATTTGTATGTTATTAGAGCTTATCTTATCATTGAGGTTTGTTATATTTAATATTGTTATTGTTTAAGGCCCTACAAAATATCAAAATCTAGTAATGTTATTCTCTAGTTTACTGCAAACCCCAAAGCATATTTTGTTTTCTATAAGTTTTTAAGGTATTATTTCCCAATTAGGGTAAGAAGAAATTTTGTTTTGTTGATGATTAGAGAGAAATCGTAAAAATATGAGGGATGTTTTGAAGACCATGTTCAGATGAACAAAAACATCTATTTTTTTGGAATATAGATGTCATTTTATCCAAAGTAACCCAATTATCTTCGGAATCACCAAATGGTCTTGGTAAATTATAATGGTCCAAATATATTCAAATATCCTAGTAACGTTCTCATATTAGCTTAAAAATTTGGATTGTGGTCATCTCCACTTCAATTGCACATTTTCATAATTAAACTTTAACAATGTTTTGCCATACCACTTTTAAGATTCAAATAATCCTAAACCTTGCATTACTCTCTCTCTCTCTCTCTCTCTCTCTCTCACACACACACACACACACACACACACACACACACACACACACACACACACACACACACACACACACACACACACACACACATGCATGCATGCATAAATGTGTGTATACATATGTATGTATTTATGAACGAGGGGTAAGCCCACATGAAGGTGTAGCCCAAATTTATAAACAAATTATTGTGGTTAAAACATTGGGAATAAAACAAAAATATAAGGTCAACCAACAAATTACCACGATCGATTGATATATAGTAAACAAGTTTGCAAAGAAGAAAAGAAGAGTTATTGCCAAAGTTCAAAACTAAAAAAACACATATGAAAGGAATTTAGTTAGTTCAAATGTCCTTCATTTCTTCATCTAAATCTGAGACCAAAAGTTTCAAGCCTATTTCTCTAGCTTCTTCTTCAAGAGTCATTATAATCAGAGTCTTAACTAACTGAGAATCGCCAAATTCAAAAGTATCAATATGGAGTTTACCGTGTATAACATTATTTTTTCTTTCCTTTGATAACGTCCTCATTCATTGTAGTCTTCAATAGTAGATTCGCCTAGTCAAGTTAAAGCAATAAATTGAAGCCTAAAGATGTTCCACAACCTCGTAGATAACATGAATGTTACTTGCCCTGAACAAAAAACAATTTGAATGCCGATTAATTATACAACCTTCAGGGTATCTAATCTAAAAGTAAACCGGCCATGATCACCCACGACTTGAATCACATCATATTTATCTTTCTCTAGCTTTGAATTTGATTTCTCATGGTTAATTAATGTTTTGTGCATATTAGTGATCTTAGTGTACTATACATCCTAGATCTATATTCGTCTAGCAATTCAATCGTATGTTCGATTCTTTTATTCTATTTTCCGCACTTAACATTTTCACAATATGATCTTTATGATAACTTGCTTTATTGCATGTTTTCATTGATGAACCGTTGTTTAAGTAGTTGATCTTGGAACCATATCTTCTTTTTAAAAAAAAATTGGAATATTTAACTCCACTCTTTTAAGTTCCATGTGAAGGATAGGTCTATGTTGCTAATTATTTATGTGACTCGGATTTTAAAATGAAATTTCCATATAATTAGGAAAAAAGGGAGGAAATGAATCACCCTCATTTACAAAGATAAGTTCCTCGTAATCCCAAACACAGATGCTAAGAACTTGGCAAGTTGCCATTAAATCCAAAGCACATGCTCCACTGCCATGATTTTAGGTATTGGGCCACATTTTGAATGCAAAGGCATATCATACTTGCAACTGAAGCGTCTTGGAATGTTCGTCAGGTATCATATTAGCTGTGTACCACATGGTGTACTCTTCTGCAGGTACGGAACCTTAGCTGGGAAAGGTACCATTAACTCATTGACGTAGGGAATCACAAGAGGGCCCGTGGAGATCAGGGTTCCGGTGTGAAGAGATATGGGCATTTTGGGGCAGAAAAAAGTTTCAAAATTATCATAATTCCCTAGGCATTTGTGTCTTTATCATGTGAGGCCACTAAAAAGGGGAGACAATTGAGGGCGTTTTGGACGTTAGTTGAGGGTGAAAACCTTAAAAAAAGAGCCCTGATATAGAGGAGGAATGGTCCATGAAAGTCCCCTAAGAATATATGGTTGGAGTCTTAAGTTCACATTTGGTGGCTCATGTTGCCCATGGGGAGCTCTGACAGTCCACATGGGGTTCACGGGGGGCATCCCCCACATTGCCCATTTCAACCTTGTTTACTTGTAGACATTAATTTGACTACGTAATCTAGGTCAGTGAAGATGGTCAATGATATGTGATAAACTCATTGTGGGAGCTCACTGGGTTGCCACCGTTGTTCAAAATTACTAGAGTGAATTTAACAAACACTCCAAAATGTAGGAGGAATCGTCTCTCACGAGACACGATAGTCTCACCTCTGTGTAATTGACAAAAGTTTTAAATAGATATTCATTAAAACGAGGCATGAAGATCTCTTAGAATATAGTATCTAAATTGATATATAGATGATATTGTGTCATGTAAAAGTAAGATACATTCAAAGAGGCATTAACTCTCAGACAAACTAGGCAATTGCTTAAGGCGTAGGATGCCATGAGGCATTCTATTGTCAATTGGTCAGCTGCTCCGAATAAATCAAAAATAACTATACACATGTTAACATACGTATTGGAGCCAAAGTATTTCTAGGTGGTGGGGAGCTTATTATCAGTAGTTATTTAAAGAAACTAAAATTATTAAGGATCAAATAATTTGAATTTTCAACACTTTTATAAGTATTTAGTTTTTTTTTTTTTTTCATTGTATTTTTTTGTTCCATTTCATTTTTTAGGAAGTTTATAACTTTGATATCTTTTCTGATCCGAAATAGACATATATTGCTTGCATTTGCACCTTTTTGAAAAGACCAAAATATAGTGTCATTGTTGTAGCTAGTTGTAGACTATATATCATGCCAATCCAACGAGACAACTGAGAAAAACTATTCACCAACTATAGAAAATAGAGAAAATTCACATCATGTGATGAAGCTACCATTCATAGAGTATTATAATGCCCGGCCATATTCATCAAATTTTCTTTGGCCACCAAATTTTAGATACCATTTTTTCTAAACTCTTTGCTTCTCTAGACATCTTAGAATTTTACATATTTTCTTCTACTAACCTATTTTTATTTATATATATAATTAAGAGGGAGTATTGCCTTCAAGTCTTGCCTAGGTTATGGAGGGCATGTAATTTGATGTTGATTAGTTGTTAATTGATGAATTGTTTAATATTTTTTTAATGTTTTTGAATGTTAAAGCCCACGGGTTCCCTACCCAAGTCGACTATTTATATGAGGTCGACATTGTTGCCATATAGATAATATAATATCATGTTGACATATAAAACGATTTTGAGAGAGCAATCACAATAGGGTGTTTAACAATTAAATACGTCCAAATCGTGAGTTTGATTCCTGATTTATCTATATCACATGAAATGAACATTTACACGCTGCCTAGTGCTCCCTTTGTGTTAAAACTTCACTCTTCGAAACTCAAGACTCAAGATATTCAGTAATCCCTCTCAATTACATACACACAGAGATATATATATATATATATGACGCATATATATAACAATTTAAAAGATGAAAAGTCGCTAAGATGACTGCTGGAACAAGAGCATAAATTCTAGGAAGATTAAAATGTAGATGAATTTAGTTCAGTGGGGAAAAGCAAAGAAGTTAGCTGTGCGATTGGGAATAAACGCGGTTTTGCCAGCAGAAACAGCTCACAGGTTGACTCGTGTGCCAATCCCTAGATATCCCCTATAACATCTCTTTCGGACATATATACACAAAATATACGTTCCCAGGAAGCTGCCTTATACTCCTGTCTACATCATTGCATATTTCCGCTGTATATATACCCCATCATACAAATCTCCAACCTCACTGTTATGTGTTGCTGCTGCTCTACGTTTCTTCATCAACAAAACATCTTCATCTTCATAGTCTCTTGTTCATATATCGTTGTCCCAAGCTTGCATATAGAAATTGTATATATACACATTGCACAGAGTTTTCCAGCACCCCAATGGTGGGCATCAGCAGGCAAGATAACCCAGATGTTGTGATTAAAGAGTCAAAACAGTCTGGCGGGGTTTCGAACCTTGGACCTAGAGTTGGCAAAAAGAAGAGAGCCCAGTCTGGGAAGCAATACAAGGGTGTGAGAATGAGGAGCTGGGGATCATGGGTGTCTGAGATTAGGGCACCCAATCAGAAAACAAGAATATGGTTGGGATCATATTCAACTGCAGAAGCTGCTGCAAGAGCCTATGATGCTGCCCTCCTCTGTCTGCAAGGCTCCTCTGCTGGCTCTGAATTTCCCTGATTCTGCAATTGCTCTGGAGAAGAGCCGTTGGCATGTCCCCCAGGTCTATACAAGTTTGAGCTGCTGCACGCAATGGGCAATATACTTCTTCTTTACTATATACTATTTACCCCCTGACGAGTCTGTAAGCTGTGCAATTGAAGCCCCCCTGAAGAAAAGGCTGTTACCAGTAGTGGTTCCTCCAGGTCCTGATAGGTTCATGGTTACAGGAGGAGGAAGCTGTTGTGGCCTGCAACCATATAACCAGATCTGTACTGTGCATTGCCTCTCACCATCTCCATTTTCAAATGGTTGAAGATTAGCGCAGGATGAGGACCTTCTGTACTCTGAGGCTTGCCTGATTCTTTTTTTCCTTTGATTTCCTAGTGACTGCTGTGGCAGAAGCACTCAAGTAATACTATACTCACTATATTACTATATATATGAATTATTATCTACCGCATTGGGATTTATTCTTTTGTTCTTCTGTTCACACTGTGTTTGTAAGAAGTAAACCGTTCAGATGTAAAGGCCTTCTTTTCTGTTGTATTGTGGTGCCAAAATAGGCATCCCACCTATAATGAAAATCCATGTCGATTTGAGTGCATCTAGTCTATTACTATTGTTTTCAAATATATACCTGCAGCATCATGTTTTGAGGTTGTGTTATGTTGGATATGAGGATAGTTTATGACTCTCTGTGTTACATTTTTCGTTCTTTGAAGTTTTGGTCCCTTGTATTTGTTGTATCCCTCTTTGATTACCCCAGAATAGACTCTATTTTTTGGAACTAGAGGGGACACCAAGTTTGTGCATGACCTCCATCTTACAGATTGTAACACAAGATGAGCTCCCCTATAATACTTACGAAAATAGAATCTTTTATATATAAATATAATAATAAAAATATGAGTTTATACCCTCCCCATCCACTTCTAACGCTCTGCAATTGTTTTCATAACATCCATCTCCTTAGTTCTTATAGTTGTCTTGTCGCCTATCAATGTCGCCTTTAATACTATTATAAGTGTTTCTAATGAATGTTCTAAAGATAAATCCAATAAAAGACAAGAAAAAATATGAATGTAATAGTTTGTCCAAGTTGATATTTCCAGCCTCACTTACTAATCTCATCTAATGACAAAGTCCCTTCTATTGAAGGTTGAAGTTTAATTTTTACGTAGGAACTATGGAATAACTTGCATAATTCTTTTATGTATGTTATATAATATATATTCTATATATATAAAATGTTACATGTAATTAATTAAAAAAAATACTTTTGTTACGTTATTATTCTTAGGGAGCGCGACTCATCTCAACGGGATTGAGCAGTCAGTCATTTTGGTCAGGTATTTGAATTTGAGTGGGAACTATAATTCTGCTACCTGCTAGTGACGAACTACCAATTGGAAACACTGACTATAGGGATATTACACGTTATATTCTTTTGTCCTATAATTTAATATAAAGGCGGTTCATGTAAACTAATATTCTTAATTATATATATATTCCTTTTTTATATATAATTATAATATTTATTTATTTTTTGAAAATAAATTAATATTTACTAGAATTATCTTGTAATTTCTTTAAATTAAAATGTACCTACCTTTATTAATTATTCAGGAATTTTTTCCTTCACTTTTATTTTATAAATCTTTTCAATTTTTTAAAATAAATATCTTAAAACATGAAATTAAATATATCTATTTAATGATATTAAATATTTGTAAAATGTAAATATCTATAATAATTTAAAACATAATTTGATCATACTACATCAGCCATATACAGGTAGAAGAGTTTTGTGTAAATGGAATTTAGTTTTTACCATAAAGAAATTGTTCCATTAATGTGAGTACCGATATCAACAAATTCGATTTATTTTCCCTACATGAGTCATCTGCTCTAAATACTTAGCTGGCTTCCTTTCCATTTTACGGTCATTGTCTATTCTACGGTGTAAAGTTATATGTGACAAATGTTTTCAATAAGTTTATGAACAGTAAGTGATATTTTTATAACAAATGCACTAGCTTTATTGTCTTCAGTTCAAAAGTTGGGGTAATAAACAGTTGTAAATTTCGTATGGAATACTATCAAGATTAATACATATTTTAATTGTCTTAAATGATTAAATCATCTTATAATTAAAAATTCAATATTTTTAAATTTAAAAAAAATTTATTCAAATTTTTATTATAATATTATTTTATAATTAGAATTAAATCATCTTTTTTTTTATTGTGTTCAATTATATTTGACACGCCGATTTAAGGATTGTTTTAATTTGTAAATTAGATTATAATTAGATAGATGTCATGTACTACAAGTAAAATTTAACTAAATCTATAGTCTAACTATATAAAACTATACCTCTTCTAAAATTACTTATTACAATTATGTAATATTATATCACACATATATTTATATTGGCAGGGTTTAACTATGTTAGAGTATAAACTTCTAGTTTTGTAGGCCCTATCTTTGCTCGTTGTAAAACACCTTTATATGGACATTCTAGGTTCATATTTTATTAACTTTGTTCCCAATATACAATCATAATATGGTTTGGATCATATTCAACTTGCAGAAGCTGCTGCAAGAGCCTATGATGCTGCCCTCCTCTGTCTCAAGGGCTCCTCTGCTGCTCTGAATTTCCCTGATTCTGCAATTGCTCTGGAGAAAGAGCCTGTGGGCATGTCCCCCAGGTCTATACAGAGGTTTGCAGCTGCTGCAGCCAATGGGCAATATACTTCTTCTGTAACTAATAATACTATTGACACCCAATCTGACGAGTCTGTAAGCTGTGCAATTGAAAGCCCCCCTGAAGAAAAGGCTGTTACCAGTAGTGTTCCTCCAGGGTCTGAGATGTGTTCATGGTTACAGGAGGAGGAGCTGTTGATGCTGCAACCATATGACCAGATGCTGTACTGTGCATTGCTCTCTGACCCATCTCCATTTTCAAATTGGGTTGAAGATTATGCTCAGGATGAGGACCTCTGTCTCTGGAGCTTTGCCTGATTCTTTTTATTTCCTTTGATTTCTATTGACTGCTGTGCAGAATGCACTTCAAGTATACTATACTCACTATTATTACTATATATATGATTATTATCTCATACATTGGGATTGATTCTTTTGGTTCTTCTGTTCACACTGTGTTGTAAGAAGTAAACAGTTCAGATGTAAAGGCCTGTCATTTTAGGTTGTATTAGTGGTGCCAAAATAGGCATCCCACCATATAAATGAAAATCCCAATGTCTATTTGAGATGCATCTAGTCTAATTTTAATATTTTTTTCAAAATTATACCTGCAGCATCATGTTTTGAGGGTTGGGTGTATGTTGGATATGAGGTTAGTTGATGACACTCTCTGTGTTACAGTTTCCTTCTTTGAAGTTTTGGATCCCTGTGTATTTGTTGATCCCTCTTGATTATCCAAGAATAGAATCTTATTTTTTGGAACTCAGAGGGACACCAAGTTTGTGAAATGACCTCCAATCTTAAGATTGTAACACCAAGATGAGCTCCCCTATAATATCTTACTAAAATAGAATCTTATTAATATATAAATAATAATAATAAAAATATGAGTTTACCCTCCCACTCCACTTCTAACCTCTGCAATTGTTTCATAACAGTTCCATTCAGTCTTTAGTTCTTATAGTTGTCTTGTCGCCTATCCTGTAGTCCTTTAAGACTATTATAAGTGTTTCTGAATGTAATGCTCTTAAAGATAAATCCAATAAAAAGAAAAGAAAATTAATAGTTTGTCCAAGTTGAATATTTCAGCCTCACCAATCTCAATCTAATGACAAAGTAACTCTTCTATTGAAGGTTGGTTGAGTTTAAATTTTAGTAGGAAGCTATGAATAACTTGCATAATTCTTTTATGTATGTTTTATATATATATATATATATATATATATATATATATATATAATGTTACATGTAATTAATTAAAATAAATACTTTTTGTTAAGTTAATATTCTTAGGGAGTGCGACTCTGTCTCAAGGGGGATTGAGCAGTCAGTGATTTTGGTCAGGGATTTGAACGCTGAGTGGAACTATAATTCTCCCCCTGCGAATGACAAACTACCAAATTGGAAACATTGAACATAGGGACCCCCCTTATTATGTAACACTTTATATTCTTTTGTCTATAATTTAATATAAAGGCGGTTCCAATAGTAAAACTAATATTCTTAATTATATATATATATATATATATATATATATATATATATATATTTTCTTTTTTTATATAATAATTATAATATTTATTTATTTTTGAAAATAAATTATATTTAATATAATTTAGATCTTGTAATTTCTTTTAAATTAAAATAAGACCTAACCTTTATTATATTATTATGAGATTTTTCCTTCACTTTTATAAAATCTTATTCAATTTTTTAAAATAAATATCTTAAAACATGAAATTAAATATATCTATTTAATATATTAAAATATTTGTAAAACTGTAAAATTTCTATAATAGATTTAAAATCATAATTTTGATCATACTAAATCTAGCCATATAAAGGTAGAAGAGTGTTGTGTAAATGGGAATTTAGTTTTACCATAAAAGAAATTGTCCCATTAATGTGAGTACCGAATATCAACAAATTCGATGTATGTCCCACATGAGTCAATTTGCTCTAAAGTACTTAGCTGGCTATGCCTTTCATTGTACGTCATTGTCATAATTATACGGTGTAAAAGTTATAATGTGACAAATGTTTTCAATAGTTTATGAAAATTAAGTGATATTTTTATAACAAATGCACTAGCTTCATTGTACTTCAGTTTCAAAGGTTGGGGGTAATAAAAAGTTGTAATTTCGTATGTAATCACTATCAAGATTTCAAATACATATTTTATTGTCTTAAATGATTAAATCATCTTATAATTAAAAATTAATATTTTTAAAAAAAATATTATCAAATTTTTTATTATAATATTATTTTATAATTAGAATTAATCATCCATTTTTTTTTATTGTTTCAATTTATATTTGAATACGAGATTTAAGGATTAGTTTTAATTTGTAAATTAGAATTATAATAGATAGATGTCATGTTATACAAGTAAAAATTTAACTAAAATATATATTCTAAACTATATAAAAACTATAACTCTTCTAAAATTACTTATTACAAAGTAATGTTATATTATATCAACAAAATATATTTAGATTGGCAGGGGTTGAACTATGTTAGTGAAGTATAACTTCTAGTTTTGGAGCCCTATCTTTTCTCGTTGTAAAAACACCTTTATGGGACATTCTAGGTTCATATTTATGTAACTTTGTTCCCAAAGTATACAATAAGGTAATGATAATGTTGATCTCTCTTAGTATATAAATGTCCACTTATTTATCAATGTTGCATAACATGTGTTTAACTGGTATGAAAATAATTCCCTTATTTCTTATTACATCGAGTGTATTCCTTGTAAACATTCCTTTTCTACCTAAGTTACACATAGTTGGGAGTTGTGCCTAGGGTTCTTGGAGGTGAACTCACAACCTTTTTTGTCTTTCCATCTAGAGCCCATTTCTTATAATATTGCCTTGTTTGCAGAATATGCTTGTGACTCGACTTATATTGCTTTCATTTGAAATTTCTTCACAGAACAAAAGCTACTACTCTCTTTCAAGTCTCTAAATCTAGAAACTCCACAAATCTTTTCAATGAGTCTATTTCACAACACTTATCAATAAGTGAAAAAATGTATGTGGTCGCCTTTGAATTCTTTCAAATTTGGGCATCGGAAGAGACAATGATATTGGAGTTTCAACACTTTCATGTCATGCTTACTCAATGGGCTACCGTTATGTGTACCATGAGTAGAATTCCTCTAGACATCTTAGTAGAGGGTTCTCCTCTACAAACATCAAGGAAGTGGTAGAGCATTTCACACATCTATTTCTCTTCCTTCCGCCTTCCTCCTTCCTCAACAGGGGTTTAAGGTTATATTCTCATGGAAGGAGTACTGATAAGACATCATGTGGTGGATTTCTTTGATGCATGATGGAGTAGACAAAAGGGTTTCCTTCTTCCACCTGAGTGGGGAATGCTTATGCCTTTAGTTGTTCAGGATGGTCAAGATGAATGGGTGTGACGTCAAATATGCGATTAGAAGAGCCCTCTTCTTGTGTTTCTCTCTTGAGATGATTTATTTGCTTCTCCCTCTAGTGGTATTGTGTATTCTTAGTTCAACTTAATATTATTTTGTGCTTTAGTTTGTATTGTTAGTACACTCCGACACTTTTGCTTTTAGGCCACGAATACTAATCAACCACGTGTTTATCGTAGGCCATATATATATTTTTATATGTATATGTATGTGTGTGTATGTATATGTATATGTATGAATGCATACATGTATATGCATTTATGTATGTGTATATATGTGTGTGTGTGTGTAGATGTATATGTATATATATGTAGATCTACAACTTAGAGTGTAGGAAATTCCCATAGTACTAATTGAATTGTAACTCTAATGTAAATGAATCTTGTAACTTTGAAAATTTGTACTTGTATAGAGTTAAGTAAAGAGACACTAAACATGGAAGGAATACACATATTCATTTTACGGAGGGAGAAGCTCCCATTCTTTTTTTCTTCAAATATTTGGATTCTTTGTTTTGTTTTCAAAGGTTTAGGGGTGATGAATCTCCAATTGTGTTGAAGGAGAAGCTAGATTAGGAGATGAAGTTGAGTGAACACAACCCAACATCAAAGAGGAGAGGTATTGAAACACCCCATTAAGAGGGAAGAATAGTGTACAAGGTATTTAGAAACTCTAATATCTCCCCACACAATTAGAAAGAGGAAAGGAAGGACAACCTACAAAGAAATCAACCACTTTGACTCCTTCCAACCCCATATACCACACCGTTACATCTAGATGTAAGCCTAATTTTATAAATAAACCACTAGGTTGAAAATGAAGTGATGTTCCATGTTCCCATAGTGTGTTGTAGAATTGAGTCTGATTATGCAAACACTGAGTAATGTAAAGGAGAAGAATACCCGTGCCCACAAACAATATATTTGTAACTATATTTAAGTAATACAATGGATAAGGAATGGAGTGTTCATGCCCTTGCATTCTTATCTAAACCATGTCATTTGTGTTTGAATATGTCCCTGAAGTATGTAAATATCTATAAGAATCTAAACTTGTTGGAATTTTCTAATAATTCACATCCAAGGACCAAGAGCATATAGTGAGGGTTTATACTATAGTATGATTATGAACCAATTGTGAAATATGTCACTTTTTTGTACCTATATCTATTTATGAGCATTTGTATCATGTAAGTTGTATGTACCATATGTAGATGTGGAATATATCCTGATGAGTGAAACCTCTTTTGAGGTGCACGTGATAAAGCATTTGAGTGTGCAACTCAAAAGAAATGATGTGTACCCATTTTGAATAAATCAGATAATTTATGTTTGATCACATGGAAGGTTGTACTAGTGGCCATTGCTAGGATCATGTTGTGGAAAAAGGGGTTATGCATAGTGGGGACTGTACGCACCCAAAAATTACATGTGCTACATTGTCAGAAAACGGTTACAAAAGTCCCAAATGATGATTCAGGTCCTTTTAAGAAGGTGTTTGAGCTCCAAAACCCATTCGCAATATATATTTGTGGCCTAGACATCCTCAGCTTTTTCCACACTTTCTTCCAGCTTCCCACTCTTTCTGCGCATGTTTTGGCCTTCAGTACCAGGACCCCCCGCCTTGCCTGGGTGGCGGTTCTAAAACTGCTGCCCAAAACAGGGCGGTGGCCCTGCCCACTTTTTCCAGATTCTTCACGCATGTTTTAACATGCAACGGTTCACTTAACTTCACTTTTTGCATGCATGCGTGAGCTGAATTGTCTAAAATTAGCTTTAATTGCTTGGCTCTCCTTCCTCCTATTTTTAAATAGATTTAATTGGTTGGAACTGCTCCTTCTTGCCTTGTGCATGAAGACACCTCCCATCCTCCATTCCTATATATTCCATGCTTGTATTCAAGAAAAAGACCTGAGGATTTTGTGTATCATGCATTGTATTGCTGCTACAATCTTGCTAGGAATTGCATAGCCAAGCTCTTATCTCTTGTGCTATCTCTCTTCTGTCTGCATTACATTTGGACTGCCATCAAGCTATCATTGCTCAAGTGTCATCCTCCTACTATTGTTCTTGCATTCCCAATCTCTTGGACTCACATGAACACTCGAAGAAAGAAAGGAACATACTGAGGGGACAGATACAGACACAACTAGATTTGTCAAAGCTCTTGCTTTCCCAGGTTGGAATTGTGTGTTTGTTTTCCTTGTGTGTTGAATTGTCAATTTCATATCAAATAGAGTAGAAAATCATTCATATCAAATAGAGTAGATAATCATTCATTTCAGTAAGTTTTCCTCTCAATATTACCAAGGAAGTTGTGAGGAACAATAGCCCTTTCAAGGTCATGATTTGTTCTTCACCTCTGAGGTAAGGTTAGGATGATTTTGATTAGATTAGGTTGTTTGATTTAGATTATATTCATACATTTGCATAAGTAACCGGCTACATCTGGTTGACTACTTGTCTTTAGTTTATTTATTAGATTAGAACACATTGCTTGAAGATTAGAAAAGAACAAAAATATTTCCTTTGATAGATTAGTTTTCTTTTATTGCTTTAATCCAAAATATTGTGAAACTCCAAAAACATAGATTAGATCTCTTTCAGTATTTAGTTTTCTTATTAAAAAGTCATTTTGTATGACCATCAACGGTCCACAACAGGAAAATACATACAGTTGTGATCCATTGGTCCCACAACCCAATGGGCCAGAATTGATAACTAACATTGATACCAGCTTACATTTGACAGTCTTACACACACCTGTAAATTTTTCTGAGAAGATAAAACAACTCAACACACTAAACATAGCTACTAATCAAGCCTATGATTATTGGACTTCCCCTGGCAATAGGGTTTGATTATGTGCATGACCATCCAAGGGCCACAACCTCCATGAGTCTTTGGTTGTGATCCTCATGTCCCACAACCCAACGGACCTGCCAGTCAATTAGACATTGACACTAGCTTGCGCACATTAGTATTCAGATATTCACCACTTCCTTCAAATATTATCGCACAACTTGCCTTACTAAACATAGCAGCCGATCAGGCTAATAATTTCTGGACTAGACTAGAAAATCACCCATAAATACCTACGGTTTCATCGTGCCTCTCATTCTTAATTCCATTACCCTTGTTTGGAAATATATACGAGGCGCTCACCAGGTCAACAACCAGCGAACAGAATCTCGACCGAGCTCGACATTGATTGGAGTCTACGAGTGGCTATTATCTCAGACTGAACCATCACACCACTTCAAGTTAGGAGAGCATTCTTTTCTTTAGACTCGTAGATCTCGACATTGCATGTTCAAGATATAAGATTACTCAATTAGCTTGATCCCCATCACCACACTCACATTCGCAATCATTCTACACCGGTTGTCTCGACATGACCTCGGGAGGTCAGGTGCGAAGAAGGTCACGTGTTGATTTTCTATCATACAAGGACCATGGCACACAAAGTAACATGCAACCCATAACAAGCAAGAGTAGTAATAGTAATCATGTGCTAGATAGTAAAACAAGCACAATGGTAAAGCAATATTTAATCTGATAAACATAAACAAGATTTTGTAAAATAATCACATCAACACATAGAGCCAAAATATATGGGGCACCCACAGTGCCACAAGGTAAGCATATTGAATGCACACAAGCCACATACAAAGAAGTAAGTGTTGTATGTAAAAAAGAGAGGAATAGAGCCACAAACATGGGACACCCATGGTATTGCAAAAAAAATCAAGGCACTTAGGCCGCATACAATGAGTAAGAAAGTAAAGCAAGTAATAAATTAATCTAGTAGTCAATTATAACAAACAACAGTGAAAAATCGCATAGAACAAGATATATTAACATTACACAAGATACATGTGTTAGCCTTATTAGTCCAAAATATAATGTATACACAATATCAGAAATTGAGCATAATGAGTAAGTGGAAAGTAATTGTGATGAAATATAAGCACCTGTATAGTGTAGGAGATTCCCCCAAATGATTATTGTCATTGGGAAAGGATTAGGATAACCCATGGCATCATGTATCACTATTTATTCCTCGCATCAAGATTAACATACCTCATGAATGCATGTGTGTAAATATGATACAGGAACAATTGTTATCTATCAAGCTAATATGATAAACAACATATGTAAAGTGCAAGCTAGAAAATCAAGTAATGTGTAACTTCTATTTTTTTATTTATGGAAATATTTTAATGTTTTTGTATTATGAGATCATTTGAATGTTTTTTTTTTTTTTTTACAAATATATGTGTACAAGGAAGGGGTAGCAAAAAATCTACCCAATGATGGCCTCATCAGAAGGTGGGCATGACCTATAATGTGAAGGAGGCTCGGACCTCAAATATGTCATAGTAGAATAAGGATAATCATGTATATCGTTTGTAGATGTCCTACTATGTGCCATAAGAGACCTCAAAAAGAAGGACTTATAATGAGAATCATGAGTACTATGAGGTCTAGTAGGAGGTTAAGGAGGTAGAGAGTCACTAGCAGAAGCACGTGTAATTGAATACCTAACAAGAGGCCTAGGAGATAAAGAGCCACTAGTAGAAGTATGTGCAATAGAATACCTAAAATGAGGTCTAGGAGATAAATATTCACTAGAAGAAGTATGTACAATACCTTCTCAAAGCTAGTAGAAGACCTAGGAAATAAATATACACTAGAAAAAATATGCACAACAAGACACCTAACAAAAGGCATAGGAAATAAAGAGCCACTAGAAAAAGTGTGCACAATAAGATATCTAATAGGGGGCCTATAAGATAAAGATCCACTAGAAGAAGTACGTGTAATAGGAGACCAAGTAGGAGGCTTAGGAGATAAAGAGCCACTAAAAGAAGCATGTGTTGATGCAGTATATACATAAGTAACAACTATACATTTTTGACTAAGTAAACTACATATTGGGGCTTCATATGGGATACCCTTCACCTAAGAACTTGTTGATTGTGAATGAATTTGACATAGTGATGCACAATAAATGACATAGCCTTACAATTACATAGCCAAGGGTAACCAAAATTCATAGCACATGACCCTAGAGAAAGAATAACTAAAAAATGGAATATCCATAGTAGGAATACCAACTGTAAGAGGGATAATGACATGTCCAATGTTTGTCTTAGTATCAAAAGTTACTTATTTTTTAGTGTACCCAGGAGAACCAAGTAACTTAAAATTTCACATACCTATGTCTAGCATTAACATCAATGAAAACACTATGTATATAATGTTGATCAATAAATCATGTATATATCTAGTGTACTAAAAATGAGATCACGAGCCATATCAATATCATTAAAAGTAATAAGGGTTTGAGTAGATGACATAGTGATAACTAACCATCATAGTGTAAAATGGTACACTTCAGATTTATATTCTAGAATTAGAAGCGTTGTGATCACAAAGTGGGTCATTGAATATTTTCTTATTTTCATTATCATTAGTAGGCTTAGATTGTTTAGTGGGTGTATCCCATTCAATTGAATTAACATACATAATATATTTTATTACATGATAAAGTTTACCACATAGGTTATTATAATGTCCAACACATCTACGATAATTACAATCAACATTAACTTCAGAATTATTACTATAACCTGCCTACTTACATTGACCTCAAGTGGTGGAGGGAGAGATATAAGGTTTCCATCAAGTAATTGTTTAAGCACTAAGTAAGATTTACCAGACATTCATTTTAATTTTCATCGAGGATATTCTAATAGAATCCTTGTGGGTTGAGACACAACATTAAAAATAGCTTTAACATCAATCTTGTTATCATTAGGTTTTCCTTTAAAAAGTGTATTTTTCTTGAATCTTAGAATTGGATGTGTTGGGAGAATTGGTGAAATATTTGAGCTTGTTCATATGATGGAGATTGGATTCATGCACTTTTAGTGTATTACATAAACAATCAAACAAACAATTTTTTCAAATATTACAAATTCTTGCAAAGGGGAATGAAGGATTTGAATAGAATTAATGGAAAGTTCAAAGAACCATTATAATACAAATTCCTTAAGACTTATAGGAAATACCTTGGTAAGTAACATGTCATTGTAAGAATAATCCAAGAAAGTGATATAGAAATATCAAATATTTTCTTCAGGATCACCCTTTCCATCAAAGATAGGAATCTTAAGTGAACTAAAACCCATATGCTAGTGATAGGAATCCAATTCAGGTATGGGTAGGTTATAAAGTAGTTAGGTATAATTTATGTTATGAGAATATGTATAGGAAACTTGTTGTAATTGAAAAAATTGAGATTTAAAACTATGAAAAATGGTTTCCATAGCTTGTGTATTAGAAGAAGAAGCATGTAAACCATTATGGGTGTAGAGAGGAGATGTAGGAATAGAAGGGGACATAGGCATATACATAGTAATAGTGTGAGGTGGGGGCACTAGTTTCCCAAAAGATAAAAGCACAAATGTTTTAGGTATAGTAGATGTATCTATAGTATAATATGCGGGATGAGGCACCCAAAAAGGGTAATTTAATTAGAGGGTTGATCATGAGATGACTTAGTAACAAGAAGGATATTGATAAAATGATCAATATTATGATGGTTATCATGGAATTTTGGTCATAAATTAGAGATCATTTTAACTTGTTTAGGATCCACAACATCATCTTCATCTTTGTCATAATCATAGTGGTGTTCACTATGTGTGTCACTAGTGTCGTAAGGGACCTCATGGAAATTAGGATGAAGGAAAAGATGAATGTTATAGATATGGTAAGAAGATGAAGCCATAGAAACTTGACAGTTGTGAGTAGGAAAATAAAGATCAATATGATCAATAGGTTGATGTTAATCCTATTGCTACATTGAAAGGGAATAGATGAAAATCATATATGAAATTACAAATAAAACCTTAAGGAAACTAGGGTTTGAAAAAAGGTTGTGTTCAACTAAGAATCGAGTTCACTAAATTTCTAGACCCTAAAAATATAAAGTATATTAAATTAGTATATATGATGTAAGGGTTTGTTATAGGATGATTATTTTGAACTCATTAATAAACATTAACCATGCACATTCATAATAAAGAATTAATAATTGCAACTATGTTAAAATGGTATGATGATTTATTAAAACACACAAATGGATAAGGAATTAGGTGTACATAGTCATACTTGAATTATATATGTATGTATAATGTGAGAAAAAGATGTTGTGGATACACAAATGCTTCATCTCTTATTATGGAACTAGAAATTTCTCCTATCTAGTACCATACAACTATTGTACAATCTTGACTGATTATGTGAATCCTTAAAGTATTTTGTAGTCTTAAACTTGTGAACAATGGGGTTTGTAAATATTCCTACCCTTTTCTTACATAGAAATGACATTGTTATCTTTCACTAGGGTTTGCAAAACTTTTTTATCACCTATGATAAACTGTAACAAGTATAAACCCTAGCTACCTACAACAAAATTCATAAAATCATTAGATAATCAAAAAGAGAAATCGGTGGGTGGGTGAGGGTAGAATACCCTTGGTGGTTAACCCTTATTGAAAAATTTCAAGTTTTTCTCTACATTCCCTTGAGTGGGAGAAAACCTCTTGACACAAATATAGTGGGATAACTATATAGTAGAGAATGTACACAACATGATAGTAGTGTGATGTGGTGTGCTTTATATGCTTATACTATCCCTTTTGTCCCTTGAAGACATTTAATAATGCTTGGAGTGACTATCTCTTGATAGGATATGGCTTTAAGACCTTTGAGTACATGGAAATGGAGAAAGCTATACTCTTGAACTTTATTCTAGTGCTTCATACCTATGTGGTGACTTCTCTAATAGATGTGTAATGTATTTAGAGAGATTTTGGAGAGTCTTGAGTGTTTCGATGTTGGTATTTTTAATGGAACCTCACGAGAATTCCAAGTTAGTTATAAAGTGCATTTGAATTATATAGACTTATGTAGATGAAAAATTCACATGAAGGATGACCTAGTAAGATGAAATTACACACATATAATATTCAATAAATTAGAAAAATAATTATTATATAGAAGGGTCTAGTACCGTACAAGTTGGTCAGTAACTTACTCCACTATGGCCCTGAGTTATATGGTTCTACACATGTAATAAGGTATTCAAATGGTAAAGTTAAAGAATGGTGCCTAGAGTTGAATTGCGGAACTTGTTAGTTAATATTCTTAGGATGATAAAAAAATTATTGTGAAAATGTGATGTATACATGTATATACATAGTGTATATGTGTGTGTGTGTGTGTATTACACACACACACACACACACACACACACACACACACACACACACACAAACACAAAAACACACACACACACACACACACACACACACACACACACACACACACACACACACACACACACACACACACACACACACAAACACACACACACACACACACACACAACACACACACACACACACACACACACACACACACACCGATTGGGCTTAGAATGTGAATATTTGTCTTAGCATACGAACAAATTTAAACCTATCATTGTAAAAGGATAAGTTAACAAATTTGAGTTTCTACTATAGGACCCTCATGTTTTATTCACTCATATTATCCTTTACACTTCTTCATTGCACCCAAATATTATTTTTATTTGTCAGGACTAAAGGTCAAATTGTATACCATTAACATTATAAAGTTCTTATGAATAAAAAGACATTTGATATACAGTTTTCCACAAAAGCCTTTGTTTTCTTTCTTTGTGGCTTCATAATATGAAAATAATCCCTTTCAATTGTTGACCTCTAAATAAATGTCTTATTATTTGAATTTGGATATGTCTCTTACATCTTGAAATTATGAAAATTATGTAATAACACTTTAGTCAAATTGAGGAAGTCATGCATGGGACTAAGGATAGGCAATTGATCTTAGAATGTGCATGCAAGTCATGATTTAGGGATAAAGCCAATGTTTCATTGCCAAATGATAACTTTTCAAATTCAATTATCTGTAATATAGTGTAACATATTAAGCTGTACTATTTACTATAATAGCATCACTCTTTTAATGAATTCAATGAGATTACCATCTGTGAACATCATATGGTTTAAAAAGGATCCATTACTGGTTTAAGTGTGGTAATGAGATTCGAGATGATAACACATTTGAGAGAGAAATTGTTGATATCCTTGGGGCATGTTCCAAATAAAATGGTTTGCAACCATGCTTTTTTGTCATGGTTTATTCTCTAATATTGATCTTCATATGACAATTGATTTTGAAAATTTCAAGTAAAACTTATTTTTTTGTTTATATAATATATATTGTGTATTGAGTTGAAATGATCTCATATATGTACATAGATAAAAAATAACTATAATTTTATATGTCATTTAAATATATTTAGATTTATTTTGGTTTCCCGATAACATAAAAGGGATATGATTCTATCTTTTTATGATAAATAGAATTTTTAAAATGGATCATTTTAGTGATTGCAAAAGGATTTGTAATTCCACATATGTAGTTAATATTTTTTCATGGAAGTTGTAATGATGCATGGAATACTGTGAAAAAATTTATATGACAAAAATACTAATTTGCGGGACACTTCCGGAGAACATTGTAGAAGAAGCTAAACACTAAGTTTAGTTTAGTTCAACATGGCATCCTCAGATAGATGGTTAAACGAAAGTGGTTAATTAAATCTTGGGTATTTTGTTGGGATTCCTAGTGCAAGAGAAACATAGACCATGGGATTTAGTCTTGGTACAAGAAGATTTAAAATACAATACTTTAGTTAAATAAAGTGTTGAAATACTCAATTTAATATTGTTTGCATATAGATTTTGAAAGGCTTTGTAGGTAGTTTTCTCATGGAAATATTGTTGACGGGCCTTCATGGTAAATTACTTTGACGCATGGTGGAGGAAACACAAGGGTGTTCATTCATCCACATAGGTAGGGAATTGTTCTGCCTTTGGTTTTTCAATATGATCAAGATAGATGGGTGTCACCGATCTTTCCTTCAACATATCCCTCTTCATGTGCTACTCCACCCTTGAGATGATCTACTTGCTCCTCCCTCTAGTGTTATTACATATGCTTAGTTTATATTAATATCATTTTTTCCTTTGGTTTCCATTTTGTAATATACTTTGATACTTTTGTTTTTGGTCCATGGATACTAATTAAAAATAAATAAATTATAAACCACCTATATAGAGAGATATATGGACATGGGTTTCTAATTAATAAATGAAGGCGGGTTTACATTTAAAAAAGTAGCAATGATATATCTATGGTGAGATAAACCTATAATTTACAAACTAAATTTGAAAATTATGGTAAAAATTTTCACATTCAATCCCTTTAGTAGTAATTATAGGATGTAATTCTATGATAGTGGTTTAATAATTCACCACAAGTAGAAAAAATACAAAACATATTTCTCACAATGTTTTTTACCAACATCACAATTATATTCTTTTGTACATGTAGGCCCCTCATATTAGATTCACTTGATTATATTCATTTGTATGTATAAGACCCTCATATTATATTCACTTGTCTATCCTTTACACTTATCCATCACACCCAAATATACTTTTGATTATCAAGTTTGAAGGTCAATTTGTATACCATAAAAATTATCAGGTTCTAATAAATATAAATAAATTTGTTTTATATTTTCCCACCAAATCGTTCCCTTTCTTCCTACATGGCTTAATAATATCAAATAAATCCCTTTTGATTTTTGGCCTCTAAATACATGCCTTACTATCCCTTTTTAGATATGCCTTTTTAATGCATCTTGGAATCGCTTCCATGACTCTAAAAATCATCATTCATGTACTCATTCAATGTTAGAAACATAAACAACAACAATGTTGCATGTTAAGGTCTATTGTGTGTTAAATATGTAACATTAATATCTTAATGGCTTAATTGAGCCCATCATTTGTGAACCTCATATAGTTTAAAAAGGGTTGATTAGTAGTTGAAGTGTCTAATGATACTTGAGATGATAACACATTTAAGAGAATATTTATTTCTACCCTTTAGTATATGCTAAATTAAATGATTTGTAGTCATAATTTTTTTTGTTATGGTTTACTATTTGATATTGATCTTTGTATGAAAATAAAATTTGAATTTCGTAGCTCAAAGTTATTTTTTAGGTTTATATAACATATGCTATGTATTAAGTTAACAACTATTTATTATAAATACATTAAATATAAAATTACACGACATCTAAATATATTTAGATTTTTTAGAGTAGGTATTTACCTTAGTTCATGTTCACCTAGGTACATTATTGTATTTATCCTCACCCACTTATGTGTGTGGATATTTCCTTTTATTTATTTAGATATTAGGACATATTATCTAGTTCTTAGGTATAATTCTTTCCTTGATCTATGGTATTGATTAGTTCTTTCCTATATCTATGGTATTGACTAGATCCTTGATGTCTAGTTCTCTCATAAATCTATAGACTTGAATAGTTCTTTGATGACTAGTTCTTTTCATGATTTATGGCTTGATCTACGACCTTGACTGGTTCTTAGATTGTCATTCCTTGCCTATATAAGCAAGGCCCATTCTCATTGTATTTCATTGAGTTCCATAATAATATATGATATTGCTGGTCATTTGTTTGCAGAGGTTTATGTAAAGTTATTCTGGCGAATTACTTTCATCTTATTGATCGTGATGTTTGATTAGCATATGTGTTCTTGGCTTGGCACGATCTGGTTATTGTTCCTTTTATGGTATCAAAGCAAGAGATTGCTATTGACATCCATCTGTAAGTTTTATTTTACAAATACTTTTTTATATATTCATATATTTCAGGATTTTCTCGTATTTTGCTATTGTGTGCATTTTTATGCAAAATAGAGGCTTCCATTAGATCCGGAAGGTGGCAAAACCCTAAGATCGACTGTAAACTTGACCATTTTAGGAGGTAGTCATTTTTTTGGTTTGTTTGTTGTGCAGATAATCGTGGTGGGTTACCTCGGGATTCGTGTCTGCTGTGAAGAAAATCAACAAATCTTTTTCTGGGTTTTTTTTAGGTTTTTTGAGTTTGGATCTAGGTTTTTATTTCTACAGGTGTAACATTCTCGGTTGGTGTGCTGTAGACGGATTTGGAAAAGACATTTCTTTCCTCTTTTGGTAGGGGTCCATGAACGACGGTGCATGTTTTAGCTATTTCGGGAAAATTCACGGACTGCTATTTTGGGCAGTGAAGGTCACTTTCAACATAGTCTAGAAATAGTAGTTTTTACCAGAAGAAGCAATAGCCCTTGGTCATATGGTATGGTCATATGAGGGCTTAAAGCTTGTGATTCCTACTAGTAGGTGGTTAACTCTAGCCCCCTTTCATTTTATTTGTGTGGTGAAGGCAAGAGCATTTTATTTTGTTTTAGTGGCAACTAAAATAAATAGCAGAGCATAATATTCAAAATCTTGTAACTTTTGATCAGTAACTCGGTTTTGAGTACTATTTTTTGCAAAAGTTCTTGTTTTCCGCACTCTTTCCATTGGAAATATTTATTTTGAGAATTGAACTCTAATTATAAAGTGTCATATTGTAACATGCACTCATTATAAAGTGTCTTGTTGCATTTCTTGGGGATCTTGTTGCATTGCTTGGTTCTTGCATTTCTTTTGGTGATTTTTTGAAGATGACATCTAATTATGCATTAGATCATGTTGAGTAACAACACATAATTACGAGTCCCAGGGCCGATTTAAAGGTCAGGAGCGCCCTAGGCAATAGTTTGAGTGGGCGCCCTCCTAAAAAATGTATTTAATATTTTTTCCATAAAGTAACTAAATAAAATTTGTCTATATTTTTGTATTTTTAAATTTACATCATGGTCATAATAAAATAATAATAAAAATATATTAATAAAATTATCATGGAAGGATGAAAAATATTTTGTGGATGGAATACATTAGTCATAGGAGATGCTCATAACGCAAAAAATACAACATTTTATACAAGGATTCTTACAAGTCTGATTTAGCCATATCAAGTAGGTGACATGAACTCTATCATGAAATAAAAACCATTTCTTGCAAAGAAACAAAAATGTTTATGTAGTTCCCATGGTTTTGTGAAGAGTTGTACTTGCACCAGGATTACGGGTTCCTCCATAACAAAATAATAGAAATTTTTTCCCAAAAACTAAGAATAAAAAATCAAATACTTTTTTCCTTTAATTATACTCACCTCTACTAAATACACTAGCAACATTATGAAAAATAGATTAACCTTTTTCTAGAACAAATTACACACCTACATAATTTGGAGCTACATTAGAGAATGGGTAACAATACCAACAAAATTATATGTGCTTATAAATATGTAATCTTTTCTTTTACTTGCAAAAATATTACAAAACTTTTTTGTGTATGCGTGAAATTTATGTTACTATACAATAATATCTATAAATGGGGTGTTCAATATTAAGTCTTCAGATAAATTATTTTAATGTTAAGTTCTAAAATTAACTGACAAAAAAGAAATTTTTAGATTCAGGCGCCCCTTGATTGCTGGCGCCCTAGGCAACTGCCTAGTTTGCCTAAGGCTTAATCCCCCTCTGATTACGACACATGGAAACTAAGAATGGAAACAATAATTAAGTGGAAATGATTATGGGCTTTAACTTCTAAAGAACAACCACTTTTCACTAGAGAATATGAGAAATTTCAGTACCAATGCAAATTTGATGAGTGTATGGGTTTGATAGAAACTTATGTAAGTGACAGTCTTTTGTTTCATTTGGAAAAGTGTGACTCTCATTTCAAAATATGGGAGAAATTGGAGGATTTATTTGGTAAGGTGGATCATATGAGATCCATGCAACTTGACATTGAGATCACCTCTCTTAATCTTGAAGATTTTTCAACAATTATAGACTATCTTACCAAGTTCAAGCATTTGTTGACACAGTTGAAGGGGAGTGGAAGAGATAAGAAAGATGAAGAGTGTGTTTACTTGATTCTATCCAAGTTGAAAGGACCATTCCAAATTTTTGCTTCTACCTTTTTCTCTAACATGGATGCCTTAGGTGACACATTCAAAATGCCTAACTTAGAAACATTTTGTGAAAGACTTACTAGGGAAGAATCCAAATTGTCTCACCTTGAGTCTTCCGCCTCTCAAAAGGTATTAGTTGCATCTAATCCTAAGGGCAAGGGAAAACCAAACAGTAAAACCAAATCCACACCTTATCCATCTCAAAATGCTCTTAAACCCAAAGAAAACAATTCAAAACCCAATGAGTCTTCTAAATCCAAGAATACGTCTAGCCGTTCATGCTCTTTTTGTGGGGGTAGTAATCATGAAGAACATAGGTGTTATAAGTGAATGCAAACCTTAGAGGATGCAGTCAAGAAACACAAAATTTCTATCTCCACTCCACCTCCATCTAATCAGCATGGAAAAGCACTTAATGTTGTTGAAAGATATCAGTCACCACTTGCAGACAGTTGGATTCTAGATTTTGGTACTTCTCATCACACGACTTCTTCCAAGGAGTCTTTTGTTTCTTTAGGTTTGAGTTCTACGTCCAAAATTGAGGTTGGAGATTCTTCCTTTCTTTCTATTGAGGGAAAAGGTGATATATAGATTGATGGTGGAAATATCCAAGATGCACTCTATGTTCATAACATCACTACAAATTTACTTTCTGTATATCAAATTTTTCATTTTGGTCAAGGAAAAACAATGAATTTTACACCACATGGAGCATAAGTACGAACTTTGTTAGAGCCTCATTCACTGGTTACTCAGGGTATTGTTGATCATAGTTCTAGACTATATCACTTTGAGGGTTTTGATGTCACTTCTTCTATAGGGACAAGATTTGTTTCTCATGTAGATTCAGAGAGTAAGCTTTGGCATGAAAGATTTAGTCATCTCAATTATAGATATTTGAAGGAGTTGAGAACTCATGGTATGATAGATGGTATTCCTAGAGTTTCTTGTCTTGAGGGAGTTTGTCATGGTTGTGCATTAGGGAAACAACACCAAGATCATTTTCCTAAGAATTTATCTAAGAGAGCTTCTTCACCACTTGAGCTTGTGCATAGTGACTTGATGGTTTTTCCTACCCCATCTTTCAATGGAGCTAAGTATGCACTTACATTTATTGATAATTTCTCGAGGCGTACTTGGGTTTATTTTCTCAAGTAAAAAAGTGATGTTTTTTCACACTTCAAAGTCTTCAAAGTTTTGGTCGAGAAACAATCTTCTAGTAGCATAAAGAACCTTTATACTGATAATGGGGGGGAGTACTTCAGTAATGATTTTTATAACTTTTTGGAAACTCAAGGCATTATTCACCAGCATTCTATTCCTCATACTCCACAATAGAATGGCTTAGCAGAAAGGAAGAATAGAACTTTGAAGGAAATGGCTAACTGTATGATGCATTCTAGAGATATGCATCCTATCTATTGGGTGGAAGCAGTTGATTATGCTAACTATATTAAGAATCAAACACTACACAGAGCACTTGAGCATTTGACTCCAGAGGAAGCTTGGTCCAACACTAAGCCAAATGTCTCTTTTTTTCGAGTCTTTGGGAGCCATGCTTGGGCCTTTGTGCCAAAGAAGAAAAGGAAATCTTTGTATAAGAAGAGTAAACCCTTGATCTTTGTAGGGTATTGTGAGGACATGAGAGCTTATCGTCTTTTAGATCCTGATACACATGATGTTATTTTTTGAACACATGTTCAGTTTGATGAGCATTTAACTCCTCATGATTGTTCATCTTCTTCCATTCCTTCTTCTTCTTCATCTCATCTTGAGGATCCTTTCTTTGAGGATATTGATGAGGAGGTTATAGATGTCATTGAGGATCTTATTCCCACTGATGTTATCACTATGCCTAAGTGGGCTTGTACTACAGTTTCTGAGGTAGCACCTTTCATAGAGGATCTTCCACCCACTAGGCATCATCACGCACATTCTATAGGTTATGGAATTTTGTGTTAGGCAGTTTCTGAGGATCCATAATCTTTTTCAAAGGCTCATGAGATATAGGAGTGGGATGATGAGATGACAGCTGAGTATTCTTCTTTGATGAAGAGTCATAATTGGGATTTCATATCTCTTCCTAAAGGAAGAAACATGATTAGGTGTAAGTGGGTATACCAAACCAAATACGTAGCTAATGGGTCCATTGACAAGTATAAGGCTCGTCTTGTTGCAAAGGGTCTTTCACAAGTTGAAGGTTTTGATTACGCTGTGACTTTTGCACCCATTGCTAAGATGGATTATGTACACCTTGTACTTACTATTGCTACATCACAGGGGTGGCCCATATACCAGATGGATGTGAAGAGTGCCTTCTTACATGGAGATCTACAAGAGGAAATATATATGGAGCAGCCGGCTAGATTTTTCAGGATTCTTCTCTTGTTTGTCGGCTCCGAAGGTCTCTCTACGGTCTTAAACAAGCCCCTCGGGCTTGGTATGAGAAGATGGATTATTTTCTTCTATCTACTAGTTTTGTTCGTTGCCACTCCGATCATACAGTGTATCTCCAACATGTTGGTGAGGATATTGTGGTACTTGTCTTGTATGTTGATGATTTGTTACTTACTGACAGCTCTTCTTCCCACATTCTGAGTATTCAGAGGGCTCTTTTTACATAGTTTGACATGAAAAATCTTGGGCTATTGCATTATTTCCTTGGTTTTCAGATTTCTCAAACAGATTCAGGGATTCACTTGAGTCAGTAAAAGTACACCCATGATCTTCATAGGTGCTTTGATATGGCTGATTGCAAGACAAGTCCATCTTCTTTTCAGTCTAGAGTTACTCTTACATCCACATGTACCACACCACTTTGTGATC
Organism: Taxus chinensis; assembly: GCA_019776745.2. NCBI lineage: Eukaryota > Viridiplantae > Streptophyta > Pinopsida > Cupressales > Taxaceae > Taxus > Taxus chinensis. The sequence goes on along the minus strand of CM034152.1, from coordinate 588,996,627 downwards.
CTACATTATATAGGCAGTTGGTTGGGAGTCTCATGTACTTGACCCATACTCACCCTGATATTTCATTTGCAGTAGGGCTTGTATTTTGGTTTGCACATTCTCCTCATAGTAGTCATTGACAGGCTGCTAAAAGAATTTTGTGCTATTTTCATGGCACTTCCCACTTTGGCCTACACTACACTAGGGGCTCTACTCAGTTGGTTAGGTATATAGATTCAGATTGTGTAGGTTTTATTAATGTCATGCGTTGCACTTCTGGCTATCTTTTCTATCTTGGTTCTTCTCCAGTTGTTTGGGCATGCAAAAAGTAATAGGATATTGCACTTTAATCTTCACAGGTAGAGTACAGGCATCAGTTACAGGGAGTCGGCAGATTCTTTGGCTTCGCCAATTATTGACAGAGTTCGGATTCCCACAGAATTCACCGAATGTACTTTGGTCTGACAACCAAAGTGCAATTCACATTTCTCGCAACCCAGTTGAGCACTAACAGACCAAGCATATTGAGATACACATCCACTTCATTCATCAGCACATTCAGGATGGAGTTCTTTGCTTGGAGTACATTCTGACTCAACAACAGGTTGCAGAAATCTTTACAAAGCCTTTTACATCACCTCACTACCTTGAGTTACATGGAATGCTTAGGGTTTCAGAAGTTGTTCTTGGGGGGTGTTCGTGAGAACATTTTCCTTCTTCTTCTTCTTCTTTCTCTTTCCTTCTAGCATGATTCTTTCCTTATTTTAGTTCAAGATTTCTTCATGGATATATTGTACATGAGTACCTCATCAAGCTTAGTTGTCGAGACTCATACTGTGGACATGCCACTTCTATTTTGGCCCCTAGCTTCACTTGAGGGGGGTGTTAGAGTAGGTATTTACCTTAGCTCATGCTCACCTAGGTACATTATTGTATTTATCCTCACCCACTTATGTGTGTAGATATTTCTTTTTATTTATTTAGATATCAGGAGATATTACCTAGTTGTTAGGTATAGTTCTTTCCTTGATATATGGTATTGACTAGTTCTTTCCTAGATCTATGGTATTGACTAGATCCTTGATGTCTAGTTCTCTCATAAATCTATGGACTTGACTAGTTCTTTGATGACTAGTTCTTTCCATGATTTATGGCTTGATCTACGACCTTGACTAGTTCTTAGATTGTTATTCCTTGCCTATATAAGCAAGGCCCATTCTCATTGTATTTCATTGATTTCCATAATAATATATGATATTGCTGTTCATTTGTTTGCAAAGGTTTATGTAAAGTTATTCTGGCGAATTAATTTCATCTTATTGATTGTGATGTTTGATTATCATCTGTGTTCTTGGCTTGGCACGATCTGGTTATCGTTCCTTTTAAGATTTTGTTATCAGTTTTCCTATAATGTGGAAGGGATATGATTGTATACATTTTTCATATATTGTTTTTAAAAAATGGCTAATTTTATTTCTTTTAAAAGGATTAATGATGTTACATATGTAGCTAATTTTTTTGGGGAAGTTTTAAGGTTACATGGATTGTTGTGCACCATCTGATAGAGATACTAAATTTGTGGAACACTTCTAAAGAGCATTGTGGAAAAATTTGAACACCATGTTGTAATTCAGTTTAACTTATCATCCATTTAAATATGGGTATATAGAGGCGGTGCATAAAATCTTAGGTAATATATTGAGATGGCTAGTGTGAGAGAATTCTAGACTATAGTACTAATTATTGACACAAGAAGAATTCACATACAATAATCTAGTAAAGAGAAGTACTAAACACAATATATTTAATATTGTTTATAAGAAGAGTGTGAGAGGTTTCAAATAATTATGTGACATCAAGAAAACAAAGGAGATAAGTAAATAAGTGGATAATTTTGTAATGTATACGGTGATGTGCATATATGAGTGCACATAAAACTATAAAATAGTAATGCGTAGTACAAAAAAGAAAAGGAGAGAAGTGGAGTACCAAGTAAGTGATATGTTCTTGGCACACTTACAAAATGGAAGGTTCCCTAAAGGAACATATGAAAAATTGAAGAGGAAAAAAATAAGGCCATGTACAGTGTTGAGAAAATATTGCAACTAGCACTTGAGAGATATAGTTAATTAATGGAATAAATATATCACTTATCTTTAATGATGTAATTTTTTACCCTTAAACTTAAGGAAAAGAACGAGAAAATATTGATGATACAAATTCTATATATTTGAATAGGAAACAAATATTTCCTAAGAAATTTCATTAGGATATTAAATAGGTGATTGATACAAGAATCAAAAAAACATGCATAAATAAGTATGAACAATATTTGGTTAAGTGGAAGGTTTGGAAGTGGAAGATATGATGTGGTTGAGAACATGTCCAAAATTTATAAACATAGAATACCTGTAGAATACCTCATGGAATAAACATGAGAAGGAGCTCATGTTTCATATTTGACTAACTAAAAATGGTGATGTAGATACTAGTTAATCTAAGCTATGAACATGTGTAAATAAAGTAAATAGATACTGTAAATAAATGTAAAGATGACCCTAACACTTAAACTAATAGAAACAAAAACCCTAATGTAAAAGAGAGGAGAGGAATGAACTCAAATGAATAGAATATGCTTGCACGACCGTGTTGCGGATCGGTGACTGAAAAATATGGAAGCAGGAATGACTGTGCAGTAGCTTCGAAAAGAATGGATCTGAAGTATCTGGATGGAATGGAGCACCTAGAGAGGGACTGGGGTGCCTATGGGTGCTCTGGTATGCAAAATGGGCACCCTGGTCTGTGTAAAAGCTCTAAAAATGATCTTCACAGGTTTGACAGATGGTCTGAAACCCTCGATGTCAATTGTATTAACTTCGCTGTGCTACTCTGGATGTCGCCGATATTCCAAGATGATGAAAAGACCTACAAAAGACTAAGGAGTATCAAAACCCTAAAAAATAAGAATGTAAATGAATGGGTTGGACTAACCTCAACTCACGGGGGGTTCATTAGCTAGGCAATATCCTGGCACGTGGGTTCATATTGAGGTAATTAAAATTAATAAAAGTAAAGTCAATATATCGGTAGACATGAGGGGGTGAAAGGGTTTAATTTATTCATATTTTGAATCATGTATTGGGGGTAGGTTAGATAAGTGGGCCAAAGGAAAAGAATTTTTAATTTTAATATAAAACCAAAACATTTGAACCCTATTTTTTAGAACTAAATACCTTAACATTGTAATTTAATGATTGTGGTCATAATTTTATAATCTCTTTTTGAATAAAGAAATTTCAATTAAGAGATTCTTAACCAAGAAATAATAAGAGGGCAAAGAACTAGGATTGAGTATGTTTTTCAACACAAGTGATATTATTTCATCATTTTAATTATTTGAAGAACTATTGATAAATGATTAAAAATTTACATTTATAAGGTAATTTGTAAGAGGTCTCGAATGGCTTCAAAATATATTTCGAAAGAAAACACATATTGAAGGAAAATTGAGTGAGAAATATGATATTTTTTTGTTCAATATATTAGGGTAGGAATAAAAAGGGGTAGATAAAATTATCGTGGAAAACATGGGTAAGTAAGGCACATGGAAAAAATAGGGGGTATTTTCATTCTAACTAATATACCAAGAGGGGGTATTATCAATGTAATTTAATGATTGTGGTCATAATTTTATAATCTCTTTTTGAATAAAGAAATTTCAATTAAGAGATTCTTAACCAAGAAATAATAAGATGGCAAAAAACTAGGATTGAGTATGTTTTTCAACACAAGTGATATTATTTCATCATTTTAATTATTTGAAGAACTATTGATAAATGATTAAAAATTTACATTTATAAGGTAATTTGTAAGAGGTCTCGAATGGCTTCAAAATATATTTCGAAAGAAAACACATATTGAAAAAAATTGAGTGAGAAATATGATATTTTTTTGTTCAATATATTAGGGTAGGAATAAAAAGGGGTAGATAAAATTATCGTGGAAAAATGGGTAAGTAAGGCACATGGAAAAAATAGGGGGTATTTTCATTCTAATAATATAACAAGAGGGGGTATTATCAATTGAATAACTAGAGGTAAAAATTAAATTTAAGGGTATTCTTTAATACCCTTCGAACGCACGTGTTATACCATACTTTTACTGAGTGAACCCCCTGTGCCTCAACTATAATGTTCCCATTTCTGAAGACCCTTAGCCTATACTTCCCCGTAGTCTTTGGGATGTTGCAAGGGGAACATTTTTATTAATTAAATATTATTGCCTGAAGCAATAATTATTTAATTATGAAGATTATTTAATTTAATTCCCAAAATATAAAAATTAAATGGGGAATTAATTAAATAAATATTTAGGTGGCTTTTATTGATAAAATCACCCTTTGAAAAGGGGACGCCACACCTAGGGAAAACAAACTGCTTTCATTTAATAACTTTCCTCTCCTAGGGATTTCGTATTTTGTGCCTCCTTGCTTATAAAAGGAGCACTAGGATCATTGTTATTATTATGTTATGATGATATTTATTTTATGCTCCATGCTTGGAGTTGGGATGCATGCCCATTGATTCTCTCTCTCTCTCTCCTCTCTCTTGCGTGGGAGGTGGTATTGAGCTAGTTTGAGATTCAATTGAAGTATTTATTTGTGAGATCCATGTTTGTGGCTTTGGCACACATTTTGGTTAAACTTGCAAGTGAAAATGTTGCCTTTTATAATGTAGCATCGTCAATGTAACAGGTAGGGTTTTATGATTAAATCAAAGTGTTATTGATATGTGTGAGCTATTTTGTATGTGATAATTAAGGTACAATTGACCAGTTGAGTTAGGTTATTCCTTGAAGTGAAGTAACTGAGATCTATGCATATTTTAATGTATTTGAACTTATTCTAGTTGCTAGCGATTTGCATTATGAGTGATTTTGGGGATTGATTTTGGATGTAGTTTTCAGCTATCACAAAATTCATTGCTTGGTTGTTCTGATTGTGAAAGATCTTGTTTAAATTATTGTGAACAATATGACTTTTTTATAACTTGGTAAGTAGCGACCTATTGAGTAGTTTGGATTGTTGTTGAATGATAAATAACCAGATCTCTGTATGAATATGTTCAGTTGTCTAATATGGGCATTATCTAGGTAAATGTGGGCATTGAATGCATTTATATGCATGTCTAATAGTTTGAATGTTGCGATTTAATATTACATGTTGATTAATAAATTAGTGAGGAATTTAACGATATACATGCATTTCATTATCACCTATTTGGAGGATTTTTTGCATAAAAGTGTATGGGCGACCTAGATTGTTGAGTGTTTTGGTGGTTTCCATGGATGTTGTGTGTTTAATCTTGATTGCATTTAGCATAATAGTTCTTCATATTTTATGTGACCCAATACATTCATGAGATTTGAAGATTTTAGTCATGAACGGTTAAAGCCCGTAAACCCTTACCCTCGGGTTTATTGAGTCATTACAACATCTGGGGTTTGGAAGTTAGTTATTTATAGTTGAGTGATGCATTGAGAGTTGTTGTTTGCATATTTTCCTAACTTGATCCCAGGGGGATATTACAGTGGTATCAGAGCTTCCTTCCTCTATTCGTGTGGGTCATTTGTGAATGCAGGATTTGTATTTTTCATATTTGTATAGCAGAGATAAGAGGCTGAGTGGAACCATGGAGTTAATGAGTGAAGGTGGTTTGAAAGAAAGGATCATCAGGGTTGGGAAGAAGCTTAAGCATCCACATCATTCCATGAGGATGCTTTGCTTAAGGACTTGGAGGAAACAGCAAATTGTTTGGCCATGGTCGAGTAATTAGATAAGTACATTATTCATTCATTGATGTTTCAGTTGATTAAGCCTAAGATCTTTTGGCATGAAGATGTGAGAGTGAAAATTATGGTTGTTACTTGCATTGCAGAAGTCACAAGGGTCACAGCCCCTAATCTACCCTACAGTGATGATATCATGAGAGACATTTTCAAACACATGGTCGGAAGTTTTCAAGGCCTTTGGAACGTCACAAGCCCTTATTACAGCAAGAGGGTAAAAATTCTGGAAACTATGGCAAAGGTAAGATCTTGTGTATTGATGTTAGATCTTGGTTGTAATGATCTTGTCCTTCATATGTTCGAGGTATTCTTTGGGTCATACAGGATAATCGTTCAGAAAATGTAATGGTTGCAATACAAAGTATCATGTCTACGGTGATAGATGAATATGATAATGTTCCTCAACATTTTTTGAATGTGCTTAAGGAATAATTTAGACAGGAGGCATCATGCATTTCTCACACCTTGGCCAAAGGTGTCATGAATCAAATCAAGATGAAGACATATATGGCAGCCAAGTCTTCAGAAAAGGATATGGGAATGGATCCTCAAGGTATGAGTTCTTCGGTGCATACTAATGAGTTTCTTGTATCTAATATTTGCATAGAATGTGAAGGCACAAAAGAATCAGATGCTAAGGTAAAGAACAACCAAGAAATTTTAAAGGAATTGAGTAAGGGATACCCCCCAACAAATAAAAATGGAAATGGAAAGCTTGTTGGTCTGTATAGTACCATTATAAATATGCAGTGAAAAACAGCGAATAAGGGATAGCCAAGATCACTTTTGGGTGATCAAACTCATGCCTCAAAAGGGCAAGCCATGAAATAAGGTAATGGATTATTCAGATTTTTATTTGGCTAATGAGGAGGATGAAGTTATTGTTGATGAACATGAGTGTAAGGAAGAAAGTGTAATAGAGGGAACTTTGGCATCACTTTCCGGAAATGATAGAATTCACCTATTCCAAACAAGAGGTATGTTGCATGGAAATCCGATGAGTTTTTTCATTAATAATGATGCTTCACATGATTTCATTGATGCAAGGATTGTTGTAAACTTAAGTCTGAATATTGGAGGATTCCAAGGCATCAAGGTATCCTTAGCCAATGGATCTACCATACTATGTTGGCACAAGAGTTCCCCACTCATTACCACATTAAGAAATAATGAAGTATATGATGATTTTTATGTTATGAGTTGGAATAACATGGATGTGATGATAGGGTGTCAATGGTTTTACAAATTGGGGGAATTCACTCTCACCCTAGAAAAGATGGAGCTCAAATACACCAAGGAAGACAAGGAAAGGGAAATCCAAGGTATGAGAACAAGTTTGCCTAACGATGAGTCTTTGATTATTGACAATTTACATATGGAAGTTCCTTGTCATGATCTATTTGGCACTTCAAGTAGTTGGGTAAAACTTTATTGCTGTTACGCATAAGAAAAAACAGCCACCTCATGTTTTTCTTATAAATAATTTTTTTGGTGCAAAGGCTCTAAAAATTTCAGTTTTTCATGACACAACAAATTGGAAGTTTCATATGCATGGACTGATAAAAAGAATGCAGTTTAAGGGGGCTTCCAACAATAATTTTCTAAGAGGGCTACAAAATCAATTAGGGACATGCAAATAGGGGTTCAAGGGTATCTATATGATACCAAAATTCAAGGTAACAGATGATGCTTGTGCCTTGAAGAAGAATGATTTATTATTAGTACAAGATCTCATGCAACATAAGACTGATGTATTTATCATTTTCAAATTGTTACCTTCTTCATTTGTTGTTTCTTATGATCATGGACCACATGTTAGGAAAAGTGATGAAGTTTTTGACTCATGTTCTTTTATGAGTAATGATTTTTTCCACATCCAATGGAGTTTCATGAGGAATAATGTATGGCTTGTTCTTGTAGCTAACATTTTGTGGGAAAAAGTGTGGCAAAAGTGCAGGAGACCCTGGAAGCATATGTCTGAAATTTTGGGACAGTAGAATGAGAAATCAAATCATGTACAATTGTTTAATTCTACAGTTCATATTTTTTATGAACAGATGATGATATGGTTATGGGTGTTTGTTTGTAACTCATGCATGATTGACTAGGAAAGGCTAGGTCTGATTTTTGAAAAGAAGTGGCATGATTACAATAGTGTATGTGGGTGCATCATTGATTTTGAGGACAGCCCATGCATGAAAGGAAGTTGGGCACCCTCCAAGCCATGGGGGTACCAAGAAAAAGTAGGAAAAGTGTTCTTCAACACTTGTTTTTCTAATACGTTTGTTCCATGTGTAGGTTTGAAGGCATATGAAGGAAGACCGCTGTCCCACTCTCTTCGTACAGAGCATTTTTGAGTGGGAAGCATCGGAGCTTGGCAAATCTCATCCCCTGAATGACTCCCCATGCTACACTAAGGACACCATTGCTTGGGGCACATGTTCTAGATTTGATGACCCATATTTTGGGGTTGATGTGAGGAGAAGAAACTTGATCTCCCCAACACTTCATCATTTGACAGGAACCGGATCGAGGCTTTGGATGCACCACCCCACATCTTTTCTTTGGGGCATGTTGCATGGATCTATGAGCTTGCTATTGCTCGAGGGCAAACAATTTCCAAGAGGGGAGGACTGTAATGTCCCCATTTCTGAAGACCCTTAGCATATACTTCCCTCGTAGGCTTTAGGATGTTACAAGGGGAATATTTTTATTAATTAAATATTATTGCCTGAAGCAATAATTATTTAATTATTTAATTATGAATATTATTTAATTTAATTCCCAAAATATAAAAAATTAAATGGGGAATTAATTAAATAAATATTTAGGTGGCTTTTATTGATAAAATCACCCTTTGAAAAGGGGATGCCACACCTAGGGAAAATAAATTGCTTTCATTTAATAACTTTCCTCTCCTAGGGATTTCCTATTTTGTGCCTCCTTGCTTATAAAAGGAGTGCTAGGATCATTGTTATGATTATGTTATGATGATATTTATTTTATGCTCCATGCTTGGAGTTGGGATGCATGCCCATTGATGTTATCTCTCTCTCTCTCTCTCTCTCTCTCTTCTCTCTCTCTCTCTCTCTCTCTCGCGTGGGAGGTGGTATTGAGCTGGTTCTGAGATTCAATTGAAGTAATTATTTGTGAGACCCATGTTTTTGGCTTTGGCACAGCATTTTGATTAAGACTTGTACAAGTGAAAATTTGACTTTTTCTACTTTAGCAAATCACTGTAGCGATCGTCACTGTAGCTAGCTAGGGTTTTATGATTAAATCAAAGTGTTATTGATATGGGTGAGCTATTTTGTATGTGATAATTAAGGTAGAATTGACTAGCTAGAGTTAGGTTATTCCTTGAAGTGAAGTAACCGAGATCTATGCACATTTTGTGTATTTGCTTCATTCGAGTTCCAACAATTTGCATTATGGTGACTTAGCGATTGATTTAAATGCAGTTTCCTATGTGATTCGATTGGCTGGTTATATGATTGTGACCTCTTGTTTAAATGCATTATGAAGTGGTATGACTTGGGTTTATAACTCCTATATTGCAGCGACCTATGTGTGAGTAGTTGTGCACTGTTTGTGAATGATAAATAACTAGATATCTGTATGCTCATGTGTAGCAACAATCTGGGCATTATTGGGTAAATGTGGGCATTGATATGCATTTATATGCATGTCCTAATGGCTATCAGAATTATTACATGTTCAATAATAATTGTGAGTTCATTTAAAGAGGATACAAGCATTCTTTATCACCTATCTTGCATCAATTCTTGCATAAAACATATGATCATATTGTATGAGTGTTTCAGTGGTTTCCATGGATGTTGTGGTTTGTCTTGATTGCATTTAGGAGAATAGATCAGATTTCTATTTTAGTAGTATACATTCATGAGATTGTGGAATTTTAGTGGATGAGTTAAGGCCACTAAAACCTTACCCTCAGGTTTATTGAGTCATTTACTCAGCCGGTATAAGTAGTTCGTTGTTTTTCAGTTGAGTGGTACATTAAAGAATTATTAGTTTACATATTTTCCCATTAATCCCAGGTTTGGGATATTACATCAATTACCACAATAGTGGGCTTACTAACTGAGCGTTGCATTAAATTTCAGACCCAAAGTAGTTCTATTGAGTATGTGCATAATGTGCCCTTGGGGCTCTCGTGTAAGTTGCACTTTGTGAAGTAGCGAGAAATAACTATATGTAGAAAATGTAATATAATGTGTGCATGGAAAAGAATAATCCCCCCTATGCTATGTGTGATGTGGATGACCTATCCTTATGCCTTGTGATGGAGCTATGTGGATGCAATTGATCTCTAATGTAATAGGTGGATGGAACTCTAGATGGATGATAGTAGTGACTAGTGCTTGGTCCCTCATTATGGTCTCATAATTTTACATTTATAGAGTTATCTTGATCTAATTTTGTAATTAACCATGAAATGGCCAACCACCAAAAAGATAAAGATCTCAAATGGCTAGAAAGAGCCCAAAAGTGGCGGGAAAGTGAAAAAAGGATCGGGGCGCCCCTGGTGGGATCAGGACGCCCATGGGTGCCCCAGTACTAGCCTGGGCACCCCATTCAAAGATAAAATGATGGGAAATGATGAAAGATGAATGGGCTTGTGTGCGGTGGAGGTCGGGGATGATGATAGAAATCAAATAAAAATGAACAAGAGGCGGGGGTTAATTTGTAATTTATTTACTCAAAAACCCTCTAAATAGTAGTATGAGACTAGGACTAAATAATGTCCAAATTGCATGATTTTGCATCTACATTTGTCCCCACTTTATGTTTGTGAGAAGAAAACTTGGTAACATAAAGTAGATAGAGATGCGTACCTGATGCCAATGTAGGGTAATAAAGAAGGCGTGCCAAAGGACTTGACAAAGAGTGAAATGACAAAAAGATGATCCAGAACGTGGAAAATAAAGATGAAAATGCACAAAAAAGTGATGAGAGTGAACCTAGGGAGGAACGTGTGTGATGATGTTGATGTGTGTAGTGTACCTGCATGGTTAGTATGTGAAGTGTGTTGCCACAAAATGTTGTTGCCCCTATTTGACTGCTTGTTTCTCATACGACTAGACCTGCAAGGAGAAAACAATCAAGTAGTCAAAAGTGTAAACGAAAAAAAATGAAAAGTGTAAATGGAACATGTGCACCTGATCCATGTCAAGAGAAAGGGTATAGAAGGATATCCTATACTGCCGGGTTTTGTTGGGAAATCTGAAGACAAAAGGTAAGCCAAAAAGAAATTTTTGATTAGGAGTGGATAAACATGCTTTAGAAGAGCTAAGCTTAGTTTAGGCTAGTTAATCTTGATTAACAAGTGATTAGTGACTCATTAAGAGTTGGGAGGAGTTTGATTAATCATATGTGATTGATTAATAGCCTAGAAAGCTTACAAAAGTGATCTAGATGGGAATAGGGAGATTTTTAGCTAATTCAAGGGGTTTATTAGCCAAATTAATTGATTATAAGAGGAATATGAGAAAAAAGGTGTTGTGAATGGACATCTGAGAATGGAGCAAAGAATATATTAACGAAGTGTCGTTAATCGACCAAATTAGAGGAAATGCTAGGCGTAAGCAAATTTTAGGTGTCTACAGTTATCTTTTCTTAGATGTAGAACCTTCAAAAAAAAATTATGATTGTGTACTAGGGGAATGTGTTGGAATTAGGCACAAATGGAAATATTTCTTAACAAAAATGAATTTTCCTTGAGAAGATAGAAGTATTGCATGCCCATATAATCTTGCACAAAATTTCACAAAGGATGGTAGCTTGTGATGCCACTAATGCAATGAAATATATAGTTTCATGTACAAAATTGGTTTCTTGCAAAAAAAAGTGTATATAGGAAATATAGCAACATGCACATGTTAGTTAGATTATATGTTATTTTAAATGCCACATGTCACATAGAGAATACCATAATGGTTAAGAACGTATAAGAGTTAGAATAGATTACTCATAGTTGAACAGATGGAGGATTAGGAAGGTGAAATATTTTAACTTATTTAACCACTTATTGTGCATATAAATATGATGTTCAAATTAATTAAAGGGGTTCATAACTAGAGTAAGAATATATGGAGTTGAATCTAAGAATAATAGTGTGATATGCTGCAATGTATATAAGAAGAACAATTATTAGTTTATGTCAATCCTTGCAAAATTCTCAAGACTAGTGTAGGAGGTTTTTTATTTAAATATCACATTCGAGATCATTGTAACCTTGAATTTCGAGATTGTAATAAGAAATCCACATTCTATTCCTAAAACTGAATTTTGAATAGACTAAATAAAATTTTGTTCTTTGTTTTCTATTGTGTATGGGTTTCTATTTTGTGCACCCATTCTTAGTGTTGGCACCACGTTGGCACATAAGTACATTATGGGTTGTGTTGTTTAAGGTGGTATTTTATTAGAAACCTAAGCCACAAATATGTACTTCATAAATAAAGTATATAATGCAGGTTCACATTTGAATCTCCAAAATTGTATACATGCCTAATATGAACTAACACTCCTCCTTAAGATGTGCTTTGATAAAGGGGATGAAAGAGGAGTTAGTGTAACATCCTCCCTTGTGGACTTATTTCTATAACCTATCCAAATATTTGAGATGTAGAAACAAAGGAAACAATGTAACAACCCCCCTTGTGGATTATTTCTTTCAAATTTAACAAATATTCGAGATGAAAAATCTCGACATTGGTGAGGGGTAGAGTGAAAGAAATTGCAATAAGATATGAAGAATGATGTTAAAGTTTTAGGTAGATTTTTTGATATGCAAACCCATTTGTGTCAATCAGTTGTAATTTTTGTGGATTGAAAAGTTATGAATGAGATGATGATGAGACATGTTTTTTTGTGATTTGTGGTGATGGGTCATGGAGTGCCCAAGATTGTAAATTTTTAGTAGCATGAGAAATGAATGTAATAAGAGCTTCATAAGATTTTTTGTAGTGAATAGATAGAGGTAATGGATTTGTTAGCTCAACTGGATTAATAACAAGGGAATCCCCTTAAACTCGTCATTTGATATGTCTAATTGAAGTCTAGAGAAGAAAACAAAAGAAGTGGGCATGCATGCCCTCTCAATCTTGAATTATCACCGAATATCCATTATGATTGCTCAAAGCTATCTAAAGATATAATATATGGTATTGAAGCACATCTTAAGGGGGTATGTTATTACATATTAGAACATAGAACTTTGTATAGTCTAAGATGCACTTGTATAATACACTTTATGGATAAAGCATATGTGTGTGCACAACATTATCTGCAAACTTCACTTATAAATAATAATATTTTTAGTGATTGTGCACAATATAATGTTTTCCTATTTTGAGAAGATTTCCTAAAGATAAAGATCCCTTCTTATCCCAAGTATCCTTATTTATCTATATTAGAAGTTAGAGGGTATGAGAAGAGGTAGATCCACGCTATTAAAAAATATATGTTGATGAAGATTGAACATTTCTAAGGTCCTAATGGACATCACTGCATGTTACCAGAATAAATGTCTGTCAAGTCATCGTAAGCACCAAGTTAAGATGGAAATGACACTGAATATGAGGATCTCTCAGGAATGGTGGGATGTTGAACACATGAATTAAGAAACTGAAGCAATGAACAATATATCTTAGATGGTCAACATAAGTGGAACAAATCTAATATTTAAGATACAAATTAAGTTCTCTCCAAGTTGTCAAGAAGAACTAGTCCAAGTACAACCATCCTCAATATAGATCCAAAACATTTGATGTGCCAATGTCTCTCTCTCTCTCTCTCTCACTCTCTCTCTCTCTCTCTCTCACACACACACACACACACACACACACACACACACACACACACACGTGTATATGTAGATCATCAACCATTGATTGTGAAATGCCTACAAAAAGAGAGCTTTGATTGTAACAATATGAGAGAAAAACTTTCCGAGCCAATTTTAAATGATGCATTTTTTATGAGACAATGAATGGTCAAAATACGTGTGTAAGAAAAAAACTCTCCTATAAAGGGGACACATTTTTTTTTTTTAATCTTCAAATTAATGACAAAACCTATATGTGAGAACAACGCTATTATCTTACAATACATTTTTTATCTTTAAATTAATGGTCAAACTTGTATATGAACAATACTCTCTAGTCTGAAAAGAAAGAATTTCTAATCTTCAAATTAATGGTCAAACTTAACATATCTAACATAGAATTAGAAATATTACTACATTATTACATTCCTTTCAATATTTTATATATAATTTAAAATATATATAATTTTTGAATATATATATATAAATAACCACAATGAAATTTAAACTATTCAAATAATATCCACACTAAACCAAATATTCAAAAACATAAAAACAAACATTCCAAATTACAGTAGGCAAAAAAATCTTATGCTAGAATCTCAACTCAATGTAATAATTCGTGGGAAACCATTAGCCTATTAATTAGTTTTAAATTTATTCTCCTATGAAGGAAAGGAAGAAGGTTGTTATTTTTTTGTAATATATAATTAAAATTTGTTTGTATTATTTTCTTCTATGGGACTCATAAGTAAACTTATTTTATACTTGCCAAGAACGCTATTTCAAACTCTTAAGGTTGACAACTATACAATTCATTTAAATAATGTCCACCAAATGCGAACTTTCTTTATGCTTCATAATTTTATTTATTTATTATTATTATTTATATAGTTTATACAAGGGACTTCATACTTACTACACGTCAAAGGAACCCTCCATGCACGTGAAAACATTTAGAATTATTAAATTAGTGTGTTTGAAAGAAAACGTTTACATGTTTATATTTAATGATAGTTAGCGGTCCCCAATTTATTTGTCTTATAAGGAAAGGACTTTGTGAAGGGAAAAAGTTGGTAAAGTTGGGAATGTGGTCTCATGGTTTCATTGCTTGTTGTTTTGTTTGGTTTAACAATACAACTTATCCCAGTGAATTCTATGAGCCAACTGGCCCATAGATATCTCAAGTTTAAGCATTTATTTTTCTAATTAGAGATCAAAGTCTTGGAGATAGTGTAGGGTCTACTTAGGGGCCCCTCCCCTTTCAGTAGGGCATTAATAGTTTGTAAGGGCATTTCCGAAAAATACCAAGAAATTAAATTAAAGTGTTCTTGGGAGGGTTTATTTTCTTATTGGTAGTATCAATCATCATACTTATAATCATTAAAATTGTACCCACATAGAAGTGCTAATATATAGGGATATCTATTATATTATACTAATAATGAGTCAAATGTGGGGCCCCATCTTTATATAGAGGGCACTCACCTGGGGCACCATATCTATAGATAGCCCCCCCTCTCTCTATATGGCGTAGCCCCTTATCTATTATCTCCCTACCTGGTAGGAGGTGGGTGAACCACCCCCCCTCCTAGTTTAGATTGTATATAGTCTCATAATCTCATTCAGATAGAGAGAAGAGAGAGAGAGAGAGAGAGAGAGAGAGAGAGAGAGAGAGAGAGAGAGAGAGAGAGAGAGAGAGGAGGGGGGTCCCCCCTCTCTCTATAGGGTCCCATCTCCCCCTCTCTCTATATCTTATCTTATCTATATGCCATATCTACCCATATCTCTATAGGGGGGCCCTATCTATATCCCCCTACCCTAGAACCCCATATCTACTCTATATCATTGGCATAGATAGTTCAGGCCCATATAGATCATCCCCCCCTATAGAGAGATCTTTTCTTATCTATTTACCCCCCTTTATATAGATGAGGGCACTATCTATAGATATTTGAGGGGGCCTATCTAAACTATTTTATGGGGCTCGGGCCCACCCCCTCCTATCTTTTTTGATCTAGCTGGATCCCAATATCGAAATAGAGAGGGTCAGGCCCCTATCTATTATCTGATTCGATCTAGCCACAGGTTCCCCTACGGCTACCTTGTTACGACTTCACCCCAGTAGAAGACCCCACCATGGTATGTGCCAATAGGACCAAACCTTCGTGGGCCACACTAGTGGAACTTAGAGAGCATAATAGAAATTCCATACATACATGCATACATACATACATACATACATACATATATATATATCCCCCCAGAACTAAATAGGCCCTATATCTAGATAGGGCTAGTAATAGAGAGATGGGGCTGAGAGCTTTATAGATATATAGGCCCGCCCATAGTCCCAGTCAGGGTGAGCCCCCTCTCCCCCTCTCTATCTGATATATATATATTGGGGGCTATGCATATTAGTGATTCTTGGTCCGATGCTTTGGGTGAAACCAATTCCAAGGGTGTGATGGGTGGTGTGTACAGGGCTCGAGTACATATTCACTGCGGCATGCTTATCCGCGATTACTAGCAATTCCAACTTCATGTTATCAAGTTGTAGAGAACAATTCAAACGGAGGAAACCTTTCTAGATTTTCTCTACCTTACGGCCTTCCCATTGTCATTGCCATTGTAGCACGTGTGTGGCCCAGCCCATAAGGGCCATGCGGACTTGACGTCATCTCCACCTTCCTGTAGCATATCACTGGCAGTCTCTTATGAGTGCAACACTGAGTGGTATGGTTGGTTGGAGTGTCATCAATATTTTGGCCAAGTATCCTACGGAAAGACTCCCAAAAGCCAAAGTGATTAAAGAAATGGCCATAAGAATGGGTGCATCATCACATCATAAGATGTCTTTCCCGAATGGATTTTTTGGTGCTAGAAATGTCAAAAAAAGTGAACGGCAAGAGTAGTGAGGCCCCCTATTATATCTATATGGGAGAGAGGGGGCCGAGGATAGAGAGAGTATAAGGGCCCCGATAGCCGGGGCACAAATTAAACTCTAACTACATATTGGTGTGACTTTCCAAATGCTTTTCTTTGGTTACTTTTTACTCATGTGTTATGGTAGAACCCCTACCCCACTAATTACTAAGTGGTTTGGCGATAAATTATTGAGTCGAGGTCCTCAAGAGGAAGAAGAGGATGAAAATAAAAAGGTAGATGATGCTAAGAAAAAAAGTGGTAAAAAGAAAAAAGAATCTTTGAAGAATAAAAATAATTTTTGAAAAAGAAAAAATAATCCTTGAAAGAAAAGGAAAAAGAGAAAGATGTACCACTATCAGATATGGTGTGTAAACCATGGCCCACAATATTTTTTGATTATCACCAATTCAATCAACAATTGCATTCCCGTCTATTGGAAAGAGAAGCTAAATTAAATTCTTAGTTAGGTGGGGGTAGCTTAACTGCTTTACCAATTGTTGAGACTCAAGCTAAAGATGTTTCAACTTATATTCCCACTAACGTAATTTCCATTACCGACAGACAATTTTTCTTATCAGCCAATCTATTCAATGTAGGAATTCAATCTGCCATTAATGTGGGTCTTTTTGTATCTAGAGTAGGATCCACGACTTCGATGAAAGCTATGAAAAAGGTAGCTAGAAAATTAAAACTAGATTTAGCCCAACTTGTAGAGTTTGAAGCCTTTGCACAATTCGCTTTTGACCTTGATAAAGGCACTCAAGATCAATTGGCAAGAGGTCATCGATTACGCGAGTTGCTCAAACAATCTCAATAAGATCCTTTGACAGTGCAAGAACAAATAGCTATGATTTATACTGGAGCAAAAAAATATCTAGATGTATTAGAAATTGTATAGGTGAAAAAAATAATCCTTAATTTGTGCAAATATTTATTAAAAGATAAACCCTAGTTTGGAGAACTTATACACTCTACTGGGACATTCACAGAACAAGCAAAAACTCTTTTAAAATAAGTTATTCAAGACTCCATTCCAATCGATTACCAATTACATTTCTCATTTTTTGGGGTCCTATTTTGTACCCAATACACCATTTTAACCATTGTTTCCAACCTTCTACCTTTTCTTTCTGGGGTGCTATTATGTACTCGACACACCATTTTAACCGTTGTTTCCAATCTTTTACCCTTAAATCTTGAGGCCCTTTAGAATCCAATATTCCTTGCACATCTAAGAGTTCTTTGATATCCTTTTTAATTAAAGGACACAATGTTCTCTATTGTAGTAAATCCCTCACATAAGACCCCTTCATAGTCCGTATTTGTTGCCATATCTTTGCAACTACATATGCTTGGGATTTTTTTTTTTTGAAATCTTGTTTTTTTGGGTTTAAAATTCTATTTCTAGTCTTAATGAATATTCTTATAATTCTATTTCTATTCATAATAAATATTCTGATAATTGTTGCAATATTCCTCCTCAATGAAATGGATAGTTTCAAATTATTCGTTTGCCCATGACCCTAAAATGGGCCAACTATTTGGATAGTCAGACCAAAGATAATCCAATCCTTATTTTATAATTTAAAAAAGGGATCTTTTTTATTTTTAGAAATAGTATTATCGTTTCTAAAAAATGGTTGTACTTAAATTATCCTTCCTAACACAGATCTACGAAACCCTTTTTTCTATCTCAAGAAAAAAATAGGATTAATTTTGGATCCACTATGATAATTCAATGTTGTATGTGTGTGTGTGTGTGTGTGTGTGTGTGTGTGTGTGTGTGTGTGTGTGTGTGTGTAAGTATATATATATATATATATATATATATATATATGTATGTATGTATGTATGTATATGTGTGTACATTACACACACACACATATACATGTACATACATACATACATATACATATGCGTGCATGCGTGCGTGCGTGCGTGTGCGTGCGCGTGCGTGCGCGTGCGCGTGCGCGTGCGTGTGCGTGTGCGTGTGCGTGTGCGTGTGCGTGCGTGCGTGTGCGTGTGCGTGTGCGTGTGCGTGCGTGCGTGCGTGCGTGCGTGCGTGCGTGCGTGCGTGTGTGTGTGTTGAGAGAGAGATCTGCTTGCCTGCCTATATATAGGGTAGGGGTGAATGTATCAATCGAGGTCCCTATAGATTGTAGGGCAGAGGATCGGGCCCCTCTTTTAGATTGGGAAACGATATGTACATATAACGATTGGGATTAGAATGTGAATATTTTTCTTAGTATAGGAACAAATTCAAACCTGTCATTGTCAAAGGATAAGTTACCAAATTTGATTTTCTACAATAGGACCCTCATGTTTTATTCACTCATTGTATCCTTTACACTTCTCCATTGCACCCAAATATTATTTGTATTTGTCATGACTAAAGGTCAAATTGTACACCATTAACATTATAAGGTTGTTAAGAATAAAAAGACATTTGATATACAATTTTCCACAAAAGCCTTTGTTCTCTTTCTTTGTGGCTTCATAATATAAAAATAATCCCTTTCAATTGTTGGCCTCTAAATAAATGTTTTATTATTTGAATTTGGATATGCCTCTTGCATCTTGGAATTATGAAAATTATGTAATAACACTTTAGTCAAATAGAGAAAGTCATGCATGGGACTAAGGATATGTAATTCATTTTAGAATGTGCATGCAAGTCATGCTTTAGGGATAAAGCCAATGTTTCATTGCCAAATGATAAATTTTCAAATTCAAATGTCTGTAATATAGTGTAACATATTAAGCTCTACTATTTACTATAATAACATCACTCTTTTAATGAATTAAATGAGATTACCATTTGTGAACATCGTATGGTTTAAAAAGGATCCATTACTGGTTTAAGTGTGGTAATGAGATTCGAGATGATAACACATTTGAGAGAGAAATTGTTGATATCCTTGGGGCATGTTCCAAATAAAATGGTTTGCAACCACGCTTTTTTGTCATGGTTTATTCTCTAATATTGATCTTCATATGACAATTGATTTTGAAATTTTCAAGTCAAACTTTTTTTTTTGTTTATATAATATATATTGTGTATTGAGTTGAAATAATCTCATATATGTACATAGATAAAAATTAACTATAATTTTATATGTCATTTAAATATATTTAGATTTATTTTGGTTTCCCCATAACATAGAAACAATATGATTCTATCTTTTTACGATGGATATAATTTTAAAAATGGATCATTTTATTGATTGCAAAAGGATTAGTAATACCACATATGTAGATAATAGTTTTTCATGGAAGTTATAATGATGCATGGAATACTGTTCAAAAATTTAGATGAAAAAAATACTAATTTGCGGGACACTTCTAGAGAACATTGTAGAAGAAGATAAACACTAAATTATAGTTTAGTTCAACATGTCGTCCTTAAATAAATGGTTAAACAAAAGTGGTTAATTAAATCTTGGGTATTTTGTTGGGATTCCTAGTGCAAGAGAAACATAGATCATGGGATTTATTCTTGGTACAAGAAGAGTTAAAATACAATACTTTAGTTAAATAAAGTGTTGAAATACTCAATTTAATATTGTTTTCATATAGATTTTGAAAGGCTTTGTAGGTAGTTTTCTCGTGGAAATATTGTTGATGGGCCTTCATGGTAAATTACTTTGACGCATGGTGGAGTAAACACAAGGGTGTTCCTTCATCCACATAGGCAGGGAATTGTTGTGCCTTTGGTTTTTCAATATGATCAAGATAGATGGTTGTCACCGATCTTTCCTTCAACATATCCCTCTTCATGTGCTACTCCATCCTTGAGATGATCTACTTGCTCCTCCCTCTAGTGTTATTACATATGCTTAGTTTATATTAATATCATTTTTTCCTTTGGTTTCCATTTTGTAGTATAATTTGATACTTTTGTATTTGGTCCATGGCTACTAATTAAAAAAAAATTAAATTATAAACCACCTATATAGAGAGATATATGGACATGGGTTTCTAATTAATAAATGAAGGCGGGTTTACATTTAAAAAAGTAGTAACAATATATCTATGGTGAGATAAACCTATAATTTACAAACTAAATTTGAAAATTATGGTAAAAATTTTCACATTCAATCCCTTTAGTAGTAATTATAGGATGTAATTCTATGATAGTGGTTTAATAATTTACCACAAGTAGAAAAAATACAAAACATATTTCTCACAATGTTTTTTACCAACATCACAATTATATTCTTTTGTACATATAGGCCCCTCATATTATATTCACTTGATTATATTCATTTGTATGTATAAGACCCTCATATTATATTCACTTGTCTATCCTTTACACTTCTCCATCGCACCCAAATATACTTTTGATTATCAAGTTTGAAGGTCAATTTGTAAATTGTATACCATAAAAATTATTAGGTTCTAATAAATATAAATAAATTTGCTTTATATTTTCCCACCAAATCCTTCCCTTTCTTCTTACGTGGCTTAATAATATCAAATAAATCCCTTTTAATTTTTGGCCTCTAAATACACGCCTTACTATCCCTTTTTAGATATGCCTCTTTAATGCATCTTGGAATCGCTTTCATGACTCTAACAATCATCATTCATTTACTCATTCAATGTTAGAAACATAAACAACAACAATGTTGCATTTTGAGGTCTATTGTGTGTTATATGTAACATTAATATCTTAATGACTTAATTGAGCCCATCATTTGTGAACCTCATATGGTTTAAAAAGGGTTGATTAGTAGTTGAAGTGTTTGATGATACTTATGATAACACATTAAAGAAAATATTTTTTTCTACCCTTTGGTGCATGCTAAATTATGATATTGATCTTTGTATGAAAATAAAATTTGAATTTCAAAAGTCAAAGTTATTTTTTAGGTTTATATAATATATGTTGTGTATTAAGTTAGCAATTATTTCATATAAGTACATTAAAAATATTAAATATAAAATTACATGATATCTAAATATATTTAGATTTTGTTATCACTTTTCCTATAATGTGGAAGGGATATTATTCTATACATTTTTCATAGATTGCCTTTTAAAAATGGCTAATTTTATTTTGTTTAAAAGGATTAATGATGTTACATATGTAGCTAATTTTTTTAGGGAAGTTTTAAGGTTACATGGATTGTTGTGCACCATTTGATAGAGATACTAAATTTGTGGAACACTTCTAAAGAGCATTGTGGAAAAATTTGAACACCATGTTGTAATTCAGTTTAACTTATCATCCATTTAAATATGGGTATATAGAGGTGGTGCATAAAAGCTTTGGTAATCTATTGAGATGACTAGTGTGAGAGAATTCTAGACTATAGTACTAATTATTGACACAAGAAGAATTCACATACAATAATCTAGTAAAGAGAAGTACTAAACACAATATATTAATATTGTTTACAAGAAGAGTTTGAGAGGTTTCAAATAATTATGTGACATCAAGAAAATAAAGGAGAGAAGTAAAGAAGTGGATGATTTTGCAATGTATATGGTGATGTGTATATATGAGTGCACATAAAACTATAAAATAGTAATGCGTAGTACAAAAAAGGAAAGGAGAGAAGTGGAGTACTAAGTAAGTGATATGTTCTTGGCACAATTACAAAATGGAAGGTTCCCTAAATGAACATATGAAAAATTGAAGAGGAAAAAAAATAGGGCCATGTAACGTGTTGAGAAAAAATTGCAACCAACACTTGATAGATATAGTTAATTAATGGAATAGATATATCACTTATCTTTAATGATGCAATTTTTTACCCTTAGATTGAAGGAAAATAAAGAGATAATATTGATAATAGAAATTCTAGAGATTTGAATAGGAAACAAATATTTCCTAAGAAATTTCATTAGGATAGTAAATAGGTGATTGATACAAGAATCAAGAAAACATGTATAAATCAGCATGAACAATATTTGGTTAAGTGGAAGGATTGAGAAGTGGAAGATATAAAGCGGTTGAGAACATGTCCAAAATTTATAAACATAGAATATATGCAGAATACCTTATGGAATAAACATGAGAAGGAGCTCATGTTTCATATCTGATTGACTAAAAATGGTGATGTAGATACTAGTTAATCTAAGCTATCAACAAGTGTAAATAAAGTAAATAGATACTGTAAATAAATGTAAAGATGACCCTAACACTTAAACTAATAGAAACAAAAACCCTAATGTGCAAGAGAGGAGAGGAATGAATTCAACTAGATAGAAGATGCTCGTAGGACCATGTCACAGAGGTGACTAAAAAATATGGAAGCAAGAACGACTGTGCAGGAGCTCCAAAAAGAATGGATCTAAAGTATTTAGCTGGATTGGAGTGCATAGAGAGGGAATGGGGCACCTACGGGTGCTCTGGTCTGTAAACTGGGTGCCTTGGTTTGTGCAAAATCTCTGAAATTGATCTTTACAGGTTCAGCAGATGGGCCGAAACCCTTGATGTCTGTCGTATTAAATTCGTTATGCTGCTCTGGATTTCGCTGATATTCCAAGATGATGAAATACCTGCAAAAGACCAACAAGTATAAAAACCCTAAAAAATAAGAATGTAAATGAATGGGTTGGACTGACCTCAGTTGCCATAATAGTGGTCTTACTAACTGAGCATTATACTAAATTTCAGACCCAAATGTACTTCTGGTGAGTGTGTGCATAATGTGCCCTAAATGCTCTTGTGTCAGTCACACTTTGTGAAGTAGTGAGAAATAACTAGATGTCGAAAATGTAATATAATGTGTGCATGGAATAGAATATTCCTCCCCCTATGTTGCGTTTGATGTGGATGCAAGTGATCTCCAATGTAATAGATGGATGCAACTCTAGATGGATGATAGTAGTGACTAGAGATTGGTCCCTCATTATGGTCTCATAATTTTACATTTATAGGGTTCTCTTGATCTAAGTTTGTAATTAACCCTAAAATGGCCAACCACCAAAAAAATAAAGATCTCAAATGGCTAGAAAGAGCCCAAAAGTGGCGGGAAAGTGAAAAAAGGACCGGGGTGCCCTTGGTGGTACCAGGACGCCCACAGGTGCCCCAATACTAGCATGGGCATCCCAGTTAAAGCTAAAATGAAGGGAAATGAAAAAGATGAATGGGCTTGTGTGCGGTGGAGGTTGGGGATGACGATAGAAATCAAATAAAAATGGCCAAGAGACGGGGGTTAATTAGTAATTTCTTTACTCAAAAACCCTCTAAATAGTAGTATGAGACTAGGACTAAATAATGTCCAAAGTGCATGATTTTGTGTCTACATTTCCCCCCACTTTATGTTGGTGAGCGGAAATCTTGGTAACATAGAGTAGATAGACATGCGTACCTGATGCCGATGTAGAGTAACAAAGAAGGCATGCTAAAGGACTTGACAAAGCATGGAATGACAAAAAGATGATGGAGTGTGGAAACTAAAGATGAAAATGCACAAAAAAGTGATGAGAGTGAACCTAGGGAGGAACTTGTATGCTGATGTTGATGTGTGTAGTGTACCTACATGGTTAGTATGTGAATTGTGCTGCCGCAAAATGTTGTTGCCCCCCATTTGACTGGTGGTTTCTCAAATGACCAAACCTGAAAGGAGAAAATAATCAAGTAGTCAAATATGTATGTATGTAAGTGTAAAAATGCTATGTAAAAGATGCATGTGTATGTATGTAAAAATACACGTAAATGTAAAGTACACAAAATAAAAAAATGTAAATGGAACATGTGCACCTGATCCATGTCAAGAGAAAGGGTGTAGAAGGATATCCTGTACTGCTAGGGTTTTTTGGGCGATCCAATGACAAAAGGTAATCCAAAAAGAAATTTATGATTAGGAGTGGATAAACATGCTTTAGAAGAGCTAAGCTTAGTTTAGGCTAGTTAAACTTGATTAACAAGTGATTAGTGACTCATTGAGAGTTGGGAGGAGTCTGATTAATCATATGTGATTGATTAATAACCTTGGAAGCTTGTAGAAGTGATCTAGAGGGGAATAGGGATATGTTTAGCTAATACAAGGGGTTTATTAGCCAAATTAATTGATTATAAGAGGAATATGACAAAGAAGGTGTTGTGAATGGACATTTGAGAATGGAGTGAAGAATAGATAATTAACGAAGTGTCGTTAATTGATCGAGTTAGAGGAAATGCTAGGCGTAAATATATTTTAGGTGTTTTCTTAGATTTAGAACCTTGCAAAAAAAATAGCATTGTGTACTAGGGGAATGTGTTGGAATCAGGTAGAAATGGAAAATTTTCTTAACAAAAGGAATTTTCCTTGAGAAGATAGAAGTATTGCATGCCCATATAATCTTGCACAAAATTTTGCCAAGGATGGTAGCTTGTGATGCCACACATGCAATGAAATATATAGTTTCATGTACAAAATTGGTTTCTTGCAAAAAATGTGTAGATAGGAAATATAGTAACATACACATTTTAGTTAGATTATATGTTATTTTAAATGCCACATGTCACATAGAGAATACCATAATGGTTAAGAACGTATAAGAGTTAGAATAGATGAATCATAATTGAACAAATGGAGGATTAGGAAGGTGAAATGTTTTAACTTATTTAACCACTTATCATGCCTATAAATATGATGCTAAAATTGATTAAAGGGGTTCATAACTAGAGTAAGAATATATGTGATTGAGTCTAAGAAGAATAGTGTGATATGCTGTAACCTATGTAAGAAGAAGGAACAATTATTATTTTATGTCAATCCTTGCAAAATTCTCAAGACTAGTGTAGGAGATTTTTTATTTAAACATCACATTCGAGATCATTGTAACCTTGAATTTCAAGATTGTAATAAGAAATCCACATTCTATTCCTAAAACTGAATTTTGACTCCACTAAATAAAATTTTGTTCTTTGTTTTTTGTTGTGTATGGGTTTCTATTTTCTGCATCCATTCTTAGTGTTGGCACCACGTTGGCACATAAGTACATTATGGGTTGTGTTGTTTAAGGTAGTCCTTTATTAGACACCTAAACCACACATATGTACTTCATATATAAAGTATATAATGCAGGTTCACATTTGAATCTCCAAAATTGTATACATGCCTACTATGAACTAACATTCCTCCTTAAGATGCACTTTGATAAAGGGGATGAAAGATGAGTTAGTGTAGCATCGTCCCTTGTGGACTTATTTCTATAACCTATCCAAATATTTGAGATGTAGAAACAAAGGAAACAATGTAACCCCACCCCCCCCCCCCCCCCCCCCCCCCCCCCCCCCCCTTGTGGATTACTTCTTTCAACTTCAACAAATATTTGAGATGCAAAATCTCAACATTGGTGAGGGGTAGAGTGAAAGAAATTGCAATAAGATATGAAGAATGGTGTGAAAGTTTTAGGTAGATTTTTTGATATGCAAACCCATTTGTGTCAATCAGTTGTACTTTTTGTGGATTGAAAACTTGAGAATGAGATGATGATGAGACATGTTATTTTGTGATTTGTGCCCAAGATTGTAAATTCTCAGTAGCATGAGAAATGAATGTAACAAGAGCTTCATAAGATTTTTTGTAGTGAATAGATAGAGGCAATGGATTTGTTAGCTCAACTGGATCAATAACAAGGGAATCCCCTTAAACTCGTCATTTGATATGTCTAATTGAAGTCTAGATAAGAAACCAAAAGAAGTGGGCATGAATGCCCTCTCAATCTTGAATTATCGCCAAATATCCATTATGAAGGATCAAATCTATCTACGAATATAATATATGGTATTGAAGTGTATCTTAAGGGGGTATGTTATTATATATTAGAACATATAATTTTGTATAGTCTAAGATTCACTTGTATAATACACTTTATGGATAAAGCATATGTGTGTGCACACCATTATCCACAAACTTCACTTATAAATAATAATATTTTTAGTGATTATGCACAATATAAAGTTTTCCTATTTTGAGAAGATTTCCTAAAGATAAAGATCCCTTCTTATCCCAAATATCCTTTTTTATGTATATTAGAAGTTAGAGGGTATGAGAAGAGGTAGAACCACGCTATTAAAATATATATGTCGATGAAGATTGAACATTTCTAAGGTCCTAATGGACACTATTGCATGTTACCAGAATAAATGTCTGTTAAGTCATCGTAAGCACCAAGTTAAGATGGAAATGACACTGAATATGAGGATCTCTCAGGGATGGTGGGATGTTGAACACATGAATTAAGAAACTGAAGCATTGAACAATATATCTTAGATGGTCAACATAAGTGGAACAAATCTAATATTTAAGATACAAATTAAGTTCTCTCCAAGTTTTCAAGAAGAACTAGTCCAAGTATAACCATCCTCAATATAGATCCAAAACATTTGATGTGATGGACAGATGTATAAATATATTTCTCTTTATTGTTTCCTTCTGTTTATTTGGAGAGATCAATGAATGCCTTACCATTTAAAGCTGTTAATTCTAATATTCCTCTAGAAACATACATGTTCTTATATGTAAAGGAATTAAAAGTTGATTGTGAAATGTGTACAAAAAGAGTGTTATTAGTATTGTGGAGGGAGTATATTCGTATGAGAGTATCAATTTTCCGTTTAACTAATTATTATTATGATGCATTTTTGACCAGATCAATGCATGGTTATTATACGTCATGTAACAAAATATATACTTTCCACATTAATAGGGGACACATTAGTAAATCTTCAAATTAATTAACAAAACCTATATGTGTAGAACAATGCTATTTATCTTACAATACATAATTGGCCTATACATTAATGGTCAAACATGTATATTAACAATAACTCTCTAGCAATTTTGAAAAGAAAGAATTTCTGATGTTCAAATTAATGGTCAAACTTATGATATCTAACATACATTTATGAAAGCATTACTACAGTATTGCATTCCTTTCACCATTTTTAGATATACTTTATATATATATATATCGTATATATATATATATATACATCCGGATCTACATATAATACTACAATAAAATATTAAACTATCCCAACACTATCCACAGTTAAGCACCACTTATTTGATTAATAAAACATAAGAACAACATTTAGAAATCTGCAGCTACGGGAAAACATGTCTTAATGCTAGAAGCTTTAAATCAGTGTAATAATTCGAATGGAGACACCCATCAGCCTATTCCACCACACAGACAATTAGTTTTAAATTTATTCTCCTATGAAGGAAAGGAAGAAGGTTGTTATTTTTTTTTAATATGAGCAAGCTAAAATTTGATTGTACAATTTTTTTCTATAGGACTCATAAGTGAACTTATTTTATACTTGAGAAGAACGCTATTTCAAATATGCGGTTATGGCTGACAACTATAGAATTAATTTAAAGCTTTAATGTCCACCAACATGCGAGACTTCTGTGGGTTAATGCTTCAATAATTCTATCTTAGTTATTAGTTATTATTTATAGAGTTTATACAACGTATCATTGTCAATCATGTTACTTACAATAAGAATTGTACACGTTAAAGCAATTACTCCAAGCATTTAACATAACATATTCAAGAGTCTATTAAATTAGTGTGTTTTGAAAGCATTTATCACGTTAATCGATGCATTATATTATAGCATGAAAAGTGATGCAAGGACACTCAATGTTCACTAGTAATCTTGCATCAACCGAAAGGACTATTCTGAAGGGAACAAAAGTTGAGTCTAGCGTATGCGCAAGGTTTTGTTAGCACTTAGTATTTGTTAGTATGTTTTTGTGCAGCTTTTGTTTTGTGCATAAGAGTTTTAAATAAACATATGATGCCGCCTGAGTGTGTGTAAATAGTCCACGTTCATATTTTTTGTTAGTTGTCTATTAACACAAGCGTATGTAGTATTTTGCACTATTCATTGGATTATGTACAAGTGTTGTCAGGGTCATTGGTCAAGAATGTGTTGCACATTCCTAGAAGGTTTGATCATAGCTCATTGATATCCTAGTTCTCAATTTTAAAGCATCATATAGGAAGCTAGCCAAGAACTTCAGTTGGAACTTGGTGAAGAATTGGAAAGACTAATACTAAGACTGAAGTGCATAACAACAGTCATTACTTTTATGTTGTGGTATTGCATGTAAAGGTTTTGCAATATTAAGTGTCGATGCAGTTGATCAACGTAAAGTGTTCTACTCAATGACACAAATCCTACCTTAAAGTATTGTGATATCATAGGGAATTACTGTCACACAAGTAATTGCTAACTCCAATGAATAGGGAGTCTATGATAGGGCATCCACTAATGTTGCCCATTTGTGGCAACCAAAAGGGTGTTGTTGAAGGGAATTTTTCCCCTATCAACCCAATCAGAGAGACCATCTAATGTTGTTCTTAATTGACAAGGTGGTAGTACCATATACCCTTGGTGTTGATGGTATACACTTGGTTCCTAATCTTACACCAAAGAAGCAATAGTCTAATTGGGATGCATAAGTCACATATTATATCCAGTAACGTGATGTACTTTGAGGGCAATCAAGTGATTATCGATAATTAAATCACCCTTTAATAAAATGGTATTCATTTTTGCTTTTAGAGGTTTGATTTCTCTCGATTTTATGATTGATACTCTTGATTATCTCTCGAGGCATTTTGTACCTCGATGTGTTTGGCATTCTAGGGTGTGATTCCTTCCACCTTTTTTGTACAATTATGTAATGAAATTACTTAGATAGATATGAATATCAACAACAATGTAACACCAAATAAAACCAAAATGTAGAGAAGTGATCATAAGATGTAAGTAGAATAACTTAGCACTTTGAGGGGGCAACCTCCAAACCATACAATAAGACTCAAATACTCAATATGACGATCAACTACTACATTCTAACTCCTATATATACTATTCCTATGTTATGGTAATCACCAAGACTGACCCACTAATGATATTATACCATATATGAAAGAGATACTACATGATAAGAAGATATGATAGCTACAAGTCGTCCATACACATCTAATGTAACATATAGGATTAAGAGCGTAGCATGCCCTTCCCCTTTGGAGCAACAATGTCTCTAGTCTTGAGAAGCTTTGGGTGCTGCTGTAGGAATGTTGCATCCTCCCATGTGACATCTTCATTGTCTAGATTCTTCTACTTGATCATATACTTAGTAATGACCCTTATCCTCAATCATTTAGTGTGTGTCCGAAGGATGCATTCTAGTTCTAAGACGATTCTTCCTTCCTCATCAAGCTCAAGTAACACTGTATGGGATGATAAATTCTGTCCAATTAGCTTCTTCAAGTAAGAAACATGAAAGAATCAATGTTTTTTGTTTGTCGGAGGGAACTTTGCAATTTGTATGCTACAATACCAATCTTTTGCAACACTTGATAAGGGCCATAATACTTAGGTGAAATATTTTTATCCTTCTTCTGTTTTTTCAAATACATTTGCTTATATGGTTGTAAATGCACAAAAAATCATTCACCAACTTCAAAATGTCTCTCACTATGATGTTGATTAGCATGCTGCTTCATGTGGTTTTGTGTCATGGCCAAGTTCTCCTTGAGACTAGAAAGTACCTCTTGCTGGTAGTGAATGTGTTCTTCAACTGTTATAACCTTTGGTTGGCCTCTCAAGGATGAGGTGATGGATGTTGGATGGTACCCATATAATGCCAAAAAGGATACATTTTAGATGAAGTATGGAAAGAAGTGTTATACCACCATTATGGAAACGGAAGCCATTGGACCTATCTCACTTGCTTATCTGAAGTAAAGCAATGAAGATCCTTCCAGGCACTTATTTACCACCTCAGTTTTCCCATCAAACTGGGGATGATAAGAAGAGCTACAAGCTAGCTAGTACCCAAACATGAAAACAAATCAGTCCAAAAATTATTAATAAATATATGGTCTTGGTCACTTATTATAATATTTGATGTTCCATTTAGCTTATGATATGTATCCATGAAGGATGTTATTACTATACTTGTGACAAATGGGTGTGATAGTGCACAAAAATGGGCATATTTGGTGATTCACTCCACCAAAACCATGATTACATTTTTTCCTTAAGATTTAGGCAAACTTGCAATGAAGCCCATGAACACATTTCCCACCTCTAGCTAAGAATAGATAGAGGGTGTAAAATACCTAGGGATTTAATTGTTTCATCCTTATTTTTCTATCAAACCATGCATTCAACCACAAATTTTTGAACATCGCCTTTTAGCCCTTCCCAGAAGAAATATTACTTGATTTGATGATATGTCTTCAAATATACATAATTCCCCCTATTGGAGAAGCATGGAACTCAGATAGAACCCTATATTTTAGGGTTTAGTTCTTACATAAGTATAATCTATCCTTGTACCATAAAACATCCCCTTTCCATAAAAATTTTTCTGACATGCTTGGACCTTGTTAGAGACGTTGAATGAGATTTTGTGTACTTGGGTCATCTTGCCATTCGAACCTTGCCACCTCGACCCAATCTTCCTATAATATAGATATGACACACAACAATACCTCAATTGACTCATCCTTCCACGAAATAGCATCATCAACTACATTCTCCTTCCCTTTCTTATAGATTATCTCAAAATCATACCCATAACATTTTTTAGACCAATTTTTGTTGTTCTTTAGATGATAAAGGTTGTTCTAATAAGTATTTCAAACTATCATGGTCTGTCTTTACTTTGAAGTGACTACCCATTAGATATGGTCTCCATTGCTTTACTGCATGAAGTATGACTATCATTTCCTTCTCATAAATTGGTTTTGACATATTCTTAAATTTGAATTGATATCTCTCAAAGGAAATGGAATGACCCTCTTGCATGATTACTACCCTAATACCATACCATGAAGCATCACATTCAACAATGAATGTTTTAGAAAAATAAGGAGTAGCTAGAAATGGAATGATGCATGTGGTCTCCTTTAGTTTCTCAAATGATTTGGTAGCTTCCTCATTTCAATGGAAAGAGTCCTTCAATAAAGTTGTCAATTGTGCTACTGTGCTACCATAATTCTTTACAAATATATGATAATAACTTGTAAGCCCCAAAAATCTATGGAGATTCTTTAGGATTTTTGGAACCATCCACTCAAGCACGGAATTTATCTTATTACGATTCACTTTAACACCATCATAAGAGATGATGTGACCCAAATATTGAACCTCCTTAACTCCAAAAGAACACTTAGAGGGTTATGCATAAAAATAATGTTTTTCAAGACTCTCCAATACCTTATTTACATGATGCAGGTGTTCTTCATGTGTTTTACTCTATATTAATATATCATAAAAAAACAATAAAATAAACTTCCGTAGGAATGGATTAAAGATACAATTTATCAAACTTTGAAATGTAGAGGGTGCATTTGTGAGACCAAAAGGCATTACTAAAAATTTATAATGGCCTTCATGTGTCATGAAGGTTTTTTATGAACATCCTCTTCTCTAATTCTGATATGATGACATCCAGAACAGATATTAAGGGAATGGTTCCCTGGGAAACCCAACTTGATAGAAGCACATTGGTATTCATCTAGACTATCATTTGTTTGGATGATAATGGGGTATATGATAGAGTTGAGAGGCCTTACTTATTTACCGATGAACCCAAAAAATCCCTTCTTTGATAGTTTTAGATTCTATATCTATATATATATGTACCTGTACGTACCCAAAATTGAAGGGTACTGTACCACTCGAATGATGTTACACATGCCCCAATGATGATACAGGTCGCCTCACAAGGTGTTCGGATCCATAGAAGCTCACGAAGTATATGTTAGCATCCCAAATGCTTTATCCAAGTTCCTCGTGCCTTGTTTTATCCCTTGCCCCCTTTTTAACAGCGTTTTGACCTTTAGTGACGAAACCACCACCCTGCTCAAGGCGATGGTCCTTCACGTGTTTTCCAGCACGTTCTTTTGATCATGACTTATGTAACTTTTCAACTATCACCAGCTTTTCTCAACTGCCTTTACTTGTATTAATGTTTTGTGTCCCCTGGAATAGTGTTTCTTTATTGTTTAATGGTAAAAGAGTTCTAATAGGAATCACCTTTGGATGAATGTGAAATCTATAAGTATCCAAATTGTTTTCAAGCAAATGGCCCCTCAACTTCTTATTTCCATTGTTTAGTCTTTCAAATTCTTGCTTCGAATTCATGTTGTTCTCATATTTACATCCATGCTAGTTTTTCTTTCACTATTAGAAGCCATTCCATCTTCTTGCTTCAGTCTTGTTCATTGTTGTTCATACAAATTAGTTTAGAGCAGAGTAGTGTCATTTGCAGATTGCATCCATTAGAGTTGCAGGTTGTGTTCTTCACAGAACGTAGATTCTAGAATCTCTCGGTACACTTGTGTTGTATTCCCGTAATAAATCCCGCTAGGAATCTCATACGCCAAGCTCTGTCACTTGCGATGTCCCTCTCCTACTCACATTTTATTCGGTCTATATCCAAAGCTACCATTGTTCAAAATACCTTCTTCTGTTGATGCTAGCATAGACACGCTCTCCTAGACTCACGTGAACACAAAGGAATGAGGAGAACATTCTGAGGGGACAAAATCATACACTACTGGATTTGCCACTATTATGCAAATTCTAGGTTTTATCTGTCAAAGTTCTAGTTAAAACATATCAAATAGAGTAGTGAAATATTTCATTTTAGTTAAGTTTCATTTTTGATATTGTCAAGGAAGTTTTGGGGATTGATAATTTCTGAGAAACTATGATTCATTCCTCACTTCTGAGGTAGGATCGAGAATCTTTCAATTGAGTTAATCAACTATCTAGTTATTTAGGATAAAACACACAACTGCACAGGCAAGTAGCTACACTGTGCTACCTTGCTTGTTTTAATTTAGTTATTAGATTAGTTTTCATTTTTTGAATATATTAGATTAGTTGTTCTTTCAATTCTATTCAAAATCCTATCAAAAATATAAAAATAGAGGAATATATATATGTTTTAAATATATCTTGCATAATTAGTTTATTTTGTTTTGGTTAGGCTTATATTGATCTTGTATGACAATCATGGGACCTAGGGAGCCTAGGGAATATGTTTTTGAGCCAATCGTGCCTCAACCAAATATTGTTGCAGCAATAACTGACATAGACCAAAATCTCAGAATTCAGGTCTTCCGAAAAACCATAGACCTACAAGAAATCAGCACACAGTTAAGAGGATTAAACATAGAAGACGACAAAGCACACATGTTTTGGTCAAATCAGCCAAATTATAGACTGCCTTGATAGATATCCGTATGAATGTAGAAGGACTTGAAAGAGAGAGAACATTTGGTTGTGATCCATTAGTCCCATAGCTAGATGCAGGAGACCTCCTCGTTGATATAGACACTAGCTTACGTATCCAAGTTGCCAGAACACCTGTTAGGTACTTTGAGAAAATCATGCAGCTTCTAGTTCTAAACGTAGAGGCCAAAAAGGCATATGACTACTGGATACTCAGAATCAGGGGTTGACTCTTCATATGACCATAGGAGGTCCATAACAACCACGAGCTTACGGTTGTGATCCACAGGTCCCACAACCCAATGGGCCTACAAATCAATCCAACGTTGACGCTGGTTTGCAAACATTAGTGTTTAGGTCCTCTCCACTTCCACTAGACATTATCACACAACTATCATTATTAAATGTAGCAACTAATCAAGCTAAAGATTTCTGGACTAGACCAGAGAAATGTCCATAAGGCACCAAAAGATCCACTACACATTTAGCCATTCCATTTTCATGACCTTGTCGGGAGATATATATGAAGCACCCACAGGTCATCTTCCACGTATTCCACAACCCATAGATTGGATCACGATAGAGCTTGATATTGATTGGAGCCTTCGAGAAGCTATCCTTACCGAATGATCTATCACACTGGTTCAGGTTAGGAGGGCCTTCTTTGGCTTAGATTCGCAGATCCCACTATTGCATGTTGAAGACATAATATTACCTAACTAGCTTATCTACATCCCGTGTGTATTTCATCCCCACTGGCTGTCTTGGCATGACCTCGGGAGGTCGGGTGCGAGGAAGAGTTACTTGTAGATTCTCATGCTCGCATGTCACTTTTCCATCGTACAAAATTGGTGAACCCAATGTGAAACAAACAACTATTTCATCTTCTCTACCTCTTTAGCCTCCACATCAGCTTCACTAACAAAATTGGTGAACTTGAAGTGGCTCAAGCTAATTTTCCTCTTTCTGTTCTTTCATCCACCCTTCGCTCTTTTCCATTATTCTACGGGTATTCATATACCCCCTGAATATGTCGAGATATGATGCATATGGCAGACCTCTTCTAGGTCTTGAAGCATACTACGATCAATTAAATAGACAACCATCACCCTCGCTCTCAGCATGGGGGTGACAACAATTCAACTAACCGATTTTCAACACAAACTCCACCTCAAAGGACTAGATATAGTTCTCCTTTCCAAATAAAGGAATTGGATCAGCTCACTCAAACACAATAACCAGAGCCTTCAGGCTCAAACAATATGACGCTCACTAGAGAATTTGGTTCATCTCCCCAGGTGTTCCTTAGACCGAAAATTAGTAGACAGTCAGATCCATGTCTGTTGTTAGATGAAAAATACTTAGCACATTATGCTAGGAGTGAACAATGCTCTCAAAATATGTACCCATCTATAGGAGGTTTACAAACACAACCCGAGGTCTCATTCCAAGAAAACACCCCCATTCCTCCACCTATGGGAAATGTCCTCGATGAATCTTGGCAGGGCACTAATCAATTCATAGCAGGGTACCATATGCCTACACAACCTCAAGATATACAACAAATGCCACTAAGGCAAAATACCATGTCTTCACCAAACGTGGTCATCTAAGCCTTATTTGAGAAGGTTAGAGGGTTGGAACTTGCTTAAGCAAGTCAAAATTCACAGTTCATGCAACCAGGAACTTCTAATCTTCCACATCATCTCAGCCAAGTAGACCTCCTCACATGAATAGGTACGTTGGGTATGCCCCCTTAGTACTTACAATAAAGACCAATTAGAACAGTGTTTTCTAATGCCGCTCCAGTTGAAAATATAATACCCCTTGGTTTAGTACAAAACAATCCATTCTTGAGCAATGCTCCTCCATACTTATACATGTATTCCAAATCACCACAGGGAGATATGTTCTCTTCTCTCAGCATGTTCGCTCAACCACAGGGATTCCCTTATGCCCCTACAAATACATATACTACGCCATATCAACAACCCATTCCACCTCCACCCCCTCAGCAAACACCATCAATAGTCGAAACGTATGCAATAAGAACTTATTCATAATATTTGAAATAACCTTTGGACTTCACTATACGAAGCGTCATGCTTCCAAGACCTCTCCCTGATCTATCCAAGTATAAAGAGAGGGAGACCCAAATGCACATATTAAAGCCTATGCCATAGCCATTCGAGAACTGCTCCCTTGGGATGGAGTTGTTGCTAAAATATTCCCCAAAACTTTAGAGGGTATCACCTTTGATTGCTATTACAGAATACCTGAAGCCTCAATACATTCATTTAAACAACTCATGTCAGAATTCATCAAGGCTTTCGACATGAACAAGTTGTTGAGATCAGGGATTAGGGAATTCTTACATATTAAGCAAGAACACAATGAATTTGTTGCTCATTTCATCCAAAGATGGCGTATAGTCCTATATTATTTAGCAAGCACTCCAAACATGGATTAGATGGAACTATGTAATTTATTCCTTCATTCTCTCAGCAAAGATATAAAGGAAGAAGTCCAGAAGTTCCCACTAAGAACTTATGATGAAGTGCTCGAGAGAGCTCTTCGAATAGATCAAGCTATAATAGATAGTGGTTGCAAGACATATGGAACAAATGGGAGGTTAATCATCCCCAACCAAAACACTATGACTTATCCTACTACCACAAATGCCAATCAAGGACCTAAAATTCTCAACAAAAACCGTGGAGTGACAACAGATGGAGTGACTGATCAGACTAAAAAAGTAAACGTTGTAAATGTTCCACCACCAATTAATAACCAATGAAACAACAATTTCACCCCAACAATCAACGTGGTGGATTTTAATCGTCCCCAATGACAACAACAACAACAAAAACAGCAGATCCAGACACAGGGTCCAAGTTAAAACTCAATTGGATATCAAAACCAAAACCAAAGACAACAAATGTGAAACTTTAATCCTAATAATCAATAATTTAATCAGAGTTTTGGACCACAACACGTGCCAAACCAACAACCTAGGAGTTATAATCCCAACTCATATTGTGGTTTCCACAAAATTCAAGGCTATGACACTAGGATTTGCGTCGATTACAATAAGTTCATGTAACATTTGCAAGAAGAACAAATACAACTCTTCATAGATATGTTCTTAATAGATACTGTGACACCTATGCCAAATACTTTCATAGGGGCAGTTTCCCTTCAAAACACACCTCTCAAGATATTTAATGATCCACTCCCAAATCACAATAATAAATTAAATCTAAATGGGACAAACAAAGGTGTAATGACAAGAAATAATGATCATGAAGCCTCAACTTCACTAAATCCACCTGTCGCACCACAATTAGGAAATCAGCCACGAACCAAGATAGTTGGTCTAGTGGAGTTAGATACTAAGATACACATAGAAGCCATAACAAAAGCACGAGAATATTCTTCTCAACCAAATCCAATCTATCCACTAGAACTAGATAACATTCAACAAACGTTGGTAAAACCCGTAGGTGCTTATGATTTAATTAGTGACTTAACAAAGATCTTCTCTCACATCTCCTTTTTGGACTTGTTGAAAAAATCTCATGCCCATAGGGCTGCTCTTTTAGAAGCACTGGGTCTAGGTCATTTAATTAACATTACCCCACCTCCCGAAACACAAGTAAACCATATAGACTTCGATATCCACCCTCCAGGGCAGCCAGATAGGGATACCGAGTTTATATTCGACATAAACAAAATGCCAACAGATGCTGAAATTACACGTAGAGGCGATCCGAACTTGCATTTACAGGTGTGGGTTTATAATAATTATGTTAAACATGCAATGGTTGACGATGGGGGCAGCAGTTAACATTGTCTCCTTCTCTTTCCTTCAAAAGCTAGGATATGGAGAAACAAATTGTTCCACAACAAGAAATATGCTAAGAGGTTATGATAGCCTTAAAGCTACTTCAATTGGGACTATAATAGTATAAATCCCCTTAGGACCCAAGACAATCCTCATCGAGTTTTATATCATAGATCGGGAAACCAACTATAATATTAACCTCGCTCGACCATGAATACATCACATGAAATCAATCCCTTCTACGTTATTCCAAGAAATAAGATTCTTACACCTATGAAAGAAATTCGTAGCAAAAGGTGAGCCCAAACCGTTCGACATACACTTAGTAGACCTGAAGAAAATACCAGGCGTTCACTTTGAGTTTGAACTCCCAACAAACCAACTTAACAAACCAATCGACTCAAAACTGAGAGAAAAATTAATACCTACAACAGAACTAGAAATTACAAACCTAGTCAAGGACATCCTAGCTCTCAAGGATGAAGCTAACATTGTAGAAACAATGTCATTAGGAACTACTGCAAAAATTGTCAAGTTACTGGAACAAGATCTACTGATTTTCCTACCATTTGATTCCACAGGTATGGGATGTACCCTAGAAGTTGGTTCTCTTCCAGTAGAGGAACTTTGAATGGTAGAAGTAATCGAAACAGAAGAAAGAGATGGAAAGAATGTCCCAGCATCCATCTTTCCTAGTAAGTATTGGACTCTTCATTTTGATGGAGCTAGATGTCGCTATGGAGCCGGTGTAGGTGTGATCTTTACTTCTCCTGAGGGAAAGATCCTACCTTTTGCTTTTAAGTTGAACTTTGAATGTACAAACAACAGCGCTGAGTACAGAGCCCTCCTCCTTGGCCTCATCATAGCCAAAAGGATCGGTATTAATGACATCAGAGTGTTAGGATACTCACAATTAGTTGCAAACTAAGTCTCCGAAGTATATGAGACTAGAGTTGAGCACTTATAGCTCTATAAAACAACGATATTATATCTAAGAAAAGGATTCAACTTTATATCCATTGAGGAAATCCCATGAGAACAAAACCTTCTCACAGATTCAATAACAACCTTAGCTTCACGTTTTACCCCAAGTAATGAGTTGGAAGATACAAGTTTCAAGGTATCACTTCATACTGAACCATTGGTGAAGAAAATATCAACGAACCCTCTTCTAACACATACAACTGAGAATGAATCTCCTATCTTACATCATGTTGATAGTGATAAAGTCACTCTCAAATATCTAAACACCTATGCAGAGTTACACCTTGCTCACCCTATAGTTGATCTTTCCCTAATACCACACTCCTCTTCCTACTTTGGAAATCCCACGGTAGAGTCTCCTCCACAGAAGGATCTTGATGTCTATGAGATATAAAATGGAGAAAGCTTGGAACTACCTCCAACCCCACCTAAATTTGAAGAAGGTAACGCTTCTTTGATAGAAAAAACCATTGACATAAACATTGGAACAAAGGAAGAACCAAGAATTTTGAAGTTGTGATCCTCGCTAACTCCAAAAGAAATAGAAATACACACCCAAATCCTCAAAGAACATCAAAAGGCTTTTACATTTAATTATAAAGAAATGACAGGTATCGCACCACAAGTTACGGTACATAATCTTGTCACTAAACCAGATGTGAAGCCAATTAAACAGAAGTCAAGAC
This sequence comes from Taxus chinensis, assembly GCA_019776745.2. Taxonomy (NCBI): domain Eukaryota; kingdom Viridiplantae; phylum Streptophyta; class Pinopsida; order Cupressales; family Taxaceae; genus Taxus; species Taxus chinensis. Next base: position 588,957,289 of record CM034152.1, on the reverse strand, counting down.
CAATGAAGCCAAAAGTGGCTCTCATGGTAAAAGAGGAAGTAGTGAAACTTCTCCAGGTAGGATTCATCAAGCCCATTGACTATTCACAATGGGTGTCTAATATCGTTCCCATCCTAAAAAAGAATGGGAAGATACACATTTGTATAGATTTTTGGGATATTAACAAAGCTTGTCCCAAGGATGATTTCCCATTACCATCCATTGACGTTATCGTTGATGCAATAACTGGATTTGAACTTTTGTCCCTCATGGATGGGTTCTCAGGGTATAATCAGATTAAAATATCTAAACAAGATCAAGCCAAAACCACATTTATAACTCCCTGGGGAACTTATTGTTATGTTGTCATGCCATTTGGTCTTAAGAACGCCGGCGCTACATATCAACGAGCAATGACTTATATATTCCACAATCTTATCCATAAAATTGTGGAATCATATGTGGATGACTTGTTAGCCAAGGCCAAGAAATGTTGTGATCATCCAGAGGTGCTCCGTATCATCCTCTCATGACTAATTGAGTATGGTGTCACATTAAACCTAGAGAAGTGCATGTTTCGGTGTAACAGGAGGTAAACTTCTAGGATACATTATATCTTCACGAGGGATTGATGTTGATCCAGCCAAAATACGGGCTGTTCTTGAAATGATCCCACCTTCGGATGAGTCTGGAATCAGGTCATTTCTCGGGAAACTAGGTGCAATCTGAAGGTTCATCCCAGATTTAAGCTTTTCATTCATCCAATCAACAATCTACTCAAGAAAGATTATAGTATCGATTGGACTAAAGACTGCAATGAGGCCTTCAAAGTAGTTAAGTGTTTCTTGTTGTCACCACCCATGCTAATGCCTCCCAAGCCAGACCACCCTTTTAATCCTATACTCACGAGCCACTCATGTCTCGCTGGCCTGCATGCTGGCTCAAGAAGACGATGATAAATGAGAACGCATGATCTATTTCATTAGCCGAACACGTTGCTCGATTATGAAATGTGTTATACACAGGTAGAAAGAGAATGCCTTGCCATAGTCTTTGCCACAAAATGTTAAGACATTACATGTTAAATCAAGAAACAAGGGTCATTGTGAAGACAAACCATTTACGGACATTCCTCACGCAAGGGTCCTTGTCTAAGAAGGCTGGACATTTCATAACCCTAATGGGAGAATTTGAGTTAACATTCATAAACCAAAAATCTGTTAAAGGAAAAATCATTGCAGACTGGTTGGCTGACAATCCACTAGATGGAGGCAAGCTGGTAGATCTAGACTTTCCTGATGAATGTGTATACTTTGTCGAAACCAGACCCCCCATCTCTACATGTCCCTGGTATACTGATATTATCAATTTTATCATGGACCATACGTATCCAGAAGGTGCCACGCCACAGACAAAGAAGGTGGTTACGCATTATCGTAGCTAAATATGTTGTTTTAGACCAAGTACTCTATCGTAGAGCCTTCGACGGCATGCTTCTAAGATGTGTCGACATAGAAGAATCCAAGAGGATTCTTCATGAATCCCACAGTGGGATATGCGGGGTCCACTTTGGTGGTCACGTCACCACTCAAAAAATACATCGGATGGGCTATTTTTGGCCCACTCTCGAGCATGACACAGTGGAATTTATACGCAAGTGCCACAAATGTCAAGAATTCTCTCACGAGATTCACATGCCAACACAATCCTTGTAACCAATAGCGACTCCGTGGCCCTTCTCCACTTGGGGTCTAGACTTAATAGGGAAATTCTCTCCCTCATCAACCGATGGCCATAATTTTATAATCACAGCCACATAATATTTTACCAAATGGGTGGAGGCCATGCCTCTCACCACTGTACCAGGTTCGGTGATTGCCAAATTCATTTTGAACCAAATTATCTGTAGGTATGGTGTCCCACAAGTCATTATCTCAGATAATGGCACGTCCTTTAAGAATGACGAGGTTTGTGAGTTATGTAGCAAGTTCAAAATAAACCATCACACGGCCTCTCTTTACTACCCTCAAGCCAATGGGCAGGCTGAAGCAACAAACAAAACATTGAAAGCTATTCTCCTTAAAATAGTCAAGGAGAATAAACAAGATTGGCATTTAAAACTATATCCGGCCTTGTGGGTCCACTGAACCTCAATAAGAACACCAACAAGAGCAACTCCTTTCTCGCTGGTATTCGGGGCAGAAGCAGTTCTCCCACTTGAGGTTGAAATACCCAGTCTCTCATCTCGCTACAAGGGATTCTGGATGAAGAAGCTTACAGGGAGGCATGCCTCTCTCAACTAGAAAGTCTAGATGAGGCCCGGTTAAATGACGAACAACGGCATAGAGCCTATGCTGACCAGATGTGTCGGCAGTATAACAAAAAGGTCTATGAGCAAGAAATATATGAAGGAGATCTAGTTCTAAGACTAGACAGCTAGATCGATAAGAAAACCGATGAAAGGAAGAAAGTTCTCGGCCCAAATGGTTGGGCCCATATCGAGTCATGAAAGACTACGGTAACGGTGCATATCTCTTGTGCACACTGGAGGGTGAGGAGTTCAATGAATCAGTCAATTCCTTGCATCTCAAATGATTTTACGCATGAAGCATCGGCACTATTTGTATAATTATATCTACATTACATATTCATTTAGATAGGTTCATTTTGTTCACTCGTTTCGTAAAATTTGGTGATCAAGGGACTTATTCTTAAGCAATTCATTACAAACTTCTAATAGTATTGGCAGGAGCATTCAAATCATACTTCTTCATTTTCATAACATCATCAACTGTTTCAGAATCATTTCATCAATTAAAGCTAGATATGACAAAGTCTTAACGGTAGCCATACCAAGGCCTGCATGCTTTTCTCACTTTTGGTTTCTTCCTAGGATAGGTGTCTTGCCTATGGTCTGTTCTAGAAGCTTCATGGTGTCACATCTATCCCGTGTATATATCTCGTTGGAAATAAGAACATCCTGACATTTTTCTCAAGTAAGTAAGTCAAATGTAGATCAAACAGAAAATTTTACTTTTACACATTTCCTTGCCCTACCAACCTTCGGTGTTGAGCTTGCGTCTCTTACTAGTGACGTAGGGTTGGGAAAGGATGGGAATGCCTTTACTCGCCTATGCCTTGTCCATGGTGATAAGCCCATGCTTCCTACTAGTAGCATGGGGCAAGGTGTAGGGGGTCCGCTTGACAGTAAATGTTAAAAGTCATAAGCAAATAGTTCAAACAAACCTTTGAAATCTTGAGTCAAAACAAATGAATCAGATGTCCAAAATTCCAAGAGAGTTCAAAACCCTGAAAACTAGATTTTGTCAACCAAGTGGCCATCTACGGATCTAAGTCTGGATAAACTGTAAAGCAAGTTACATTCTAAACTATGGAGTCACTTGAGTAAGATAGGTTTGTAGCATCCTAATTTGGTTCCACCAACTCTTTGTCTATCTCCCATCATTACCATTTCAACACACCTCATAGCTTGTGCCCTTTCTAGCTCTCGGTGGTGAGCCCTCGCATCTTACTGGTTGCATGGAGTTAGGAGTGGGGCAAGTTCATCTGCTCATCATACCAGTTCATCATCACATTTTTCCAAAACAATATGAAGTACCGGAAAATTGCTTATGAAAACTAAAGTTCAAGATCACAAAGCTCATATGTGTCATCATACATCAGCATCATGAAATACAAAAAGAAAATATTTGTGATATTTGTTCTCCATTGCATACATTCTGAAAAGCATATAAAAACAAAATTTTTACAAACATCTAGTATACATGTGAAAGTGAATCACAAAACTCTAGGTACAAAGAGATCTAGATCCAAAAAGAGATGTATATATATATGTAATTAGGTTTCATGTACAATGCCATCATGCACTAAACATGGTCAAAATGCTCAATGAGCCCGAAAAATACAAAATGGTCATATAAATAACCTAAGAAAGGTCACTACAAAAAGAGCCAAGTGGCCTCTCAATCCCTATGGGATCCCTTAGAAGGTGCACAATCACGTCTCAGGACTTCAGCTACGCTAGCGCTCTAAGTGCACTGAGGGCTCACGATCCTGAACAGTAGCTGTAGCCTCGCTATGAGAGTAGCTCCTCCTCATCAAGCACTCTGTAGCCCTATACCCAGCTACCTTGGCACGGAGGGAAGTCACCATCTTGGCCACATGCCAGATGGGGGAAAAAACATCGATATGCCTACCAGCTGCTGAAGGCTCCCCTATATCCGTGGATAGCTTGGCACGAGTCTTCTCCATGTAGAGCATCAGGGTATCAGTACATACCCGGTGAATCAAGTCTCGCCACTCATCAACGGTCTCTACAAGCAAAGGAGAAAAACAAATTAGAAAACAATCAAAAGGTAAAACCAAGGATGAACAAAAAGAGAGGTAGCAACTAAGGCAATTCTAGCTAAAATAAATATCAAAAGAAGAGTGGCAACTCACTCGGATCTCTGGGCCTCCAAGAAGGATCTCTGGGATCCATGCCTACCATAGAAACTACTGCTGACTGATGTCCTCCTCCCACGTCTGGGAAAACATGGCATCTTGCCACTGACTCGTCCTCTCCACCTAGGTCCTGAGAAAGTAACTCCTTCTGAGACTAGAGTCACCCTCTCCGTGCTTTGCTCTACCCTCTCGGCCTGTAAGATATCCTGAGTGTCATGCCACTCGGGATCACTATCCTCTTCCCCACCCGACTCACTGACCTCCATGTCCTCGGTCTCCTCCTCTATCTCTCCCCCTGTGAACTCCTCAGACTCAGATTCTATATCAATGGGGTCATCACTGCTATGGGCAGGACTGACGGTGAATCCGAAGTAAAGGTGCCTGAGGAGCACCGACTCTCCCTCAATGCGTACCACCATCCTGGCTGTAATAGGGATGCTAGGAGTAACAACAGTCCAACCCTAGCCTCTAGGACCTCCCTAGCCTCCCGAAATGATCTGAACACTAACACCACTGGGGGAAGCATGTCAATGTAAGCAAGGCCGAACTGCTGAGGCACTCGATCAAAGGGGTGTGTCTCTACCTTCCCTGTCCTGTCCACAAGCTTCCCTGTAGTAGAGAAGGAAATCAAAGTAAAGGTCTCCTCGCCCCATAACCCTGCCATGGCCTGATAAGGTGTGGCCTCCATATCCTCAGTAGTCAGGGAAGCAACTAGCTAGTGGGGTGCTCTAAGCACCGTCATCTCTATCCATCTAGCTGCCCTCACGGCCCTGGGATCCACCACCTCTATGCCTCTCCCATAAGGGATGATGCGCTCATAGACCCAGCTCATAACTAAGGTCAGATGGCTCAGCGACTGTCCCTGTAATAGAACCACCCTATATAAGTCGTGATAGGTGGTCCCAAGTATATCGGCTCCCCAGGCATAAATCCGACCATGTGCCTCAATCTGTGTGATGATGGGGGCCCAGCAGTAGAGTAAAGTATCCCCTCCCTTGTCCCCGATCAATCTCGAAGCAAGGATGCCCATAATGGCCTGATGGATCAGAGGGATGGGCAAGCTAGGAATAGAATGGACCTTCACCCCCTTCTTCGAACCAGTGGAGACAACTGCGTCTCCCATATAGGTGGCCCATTGAGTCACCTGAGCTCTGGATACTGCTGTATCAAATGAAAGTCTCCTCCCAATAATCGGGACTCCCAAAATGTGGTAGACATCCTCTAGGGTGATAGTCCACTCACCCCTAACACCTGGAAATCGGAAAGTGTTCTGATCTGCATCCCAGTAAGAAAATAAGTCACATAGTATGTGACTGGCAGGTGCAACGTGGGGGACCCATGGGATCCTCAATATACTTGCCCTCTGAAGAGTATCTTGCTCAGCCTGAGAGAGAGCATCTAACACTGTTGGAAGCCAATCACTCTCCCTCTCTCGGCTCCATCTAATGTACTCTTCTTTCTTCTGCAAAACACACAAAAACATGCAAAAAGAAGCAAGTTAGCATCAAGATTGCATTAGAAAAATCATTAAAGCAAGTAGGAATGCTAAAAATGCAAAAATGAATTCAAACTAGTGTTGTTTTAGCATTCTGGAGAGAACCGCCGCCTTAGAAGGTGGCGGTCCTGTAACCGCCACCCTGCTCAGGGTGGCGGTCCTGTCCCGCGATTAAAACGGGTCGCATGCCCTAAAATGCTTAAAAATGCTAAAAATCGACCATTTTAGCTAAAACAAAAGCCTACCCATTAGGTGCCCCCCCTAAGAGACACATTTAAAACTGACATTTCTAAAAATGACCCCCCCAAGACAAAGATTTCGACATTTTAACATTTTGAGTGTAAAAACGTTAAAACAAGAAGAACTAACCTGGGATCTCGTGGGTCGAGGTTCTACTCGCAGAGGCATGATCTCTATCTCGATATGAAAATTTCAACTATACTCTCGTTGAAAACCGTCACAGTGGGTCCTAGAGCTCAAAAACTATCAAATCGACACGTGCAAATGAATAGGAAAATGGTCCCGTTTTATATATATATAGTGTTTTGACTCATTTTGAATGCCCCTTTCACAGGTTTAGAGTACCGATGGAGGTAATTTCTCATCCCCGCGCAAATGGTAAGTCTTCATTTCATACTAATTTAGTATTTATTTTTGATTTGTTTTATCTATCTGCACTTGAGTCCTCTTTCCATTTTGCAGGTAACGGGAACTTAGATGGCGACATTTCGACACACGGGCGTGTCAGGTATAATTTCTAAGCGTCCCATTTTAGGACCACCATACTTGGACCCAACGTTTTATGCCTCTTCATGGCTAAAACACTTCTCTGAGGGGGCAATATGTATGTACCCAAAATTGAAGGGTACTGTACCACCAGAATGATGTTACACATGCCCCAATGATGATATAGGTCACCTCACAAGGTGTTCGGATCTAGAGAAGCTCACAAAGTATATGTTAGCATCCCAAATGCTTTATCCAAGTTCCTCATGCCTTGTTTTATCCCTCGCCCCCCTTTTTAACAGTATTTTGACCTTTAGTGATGAAACCACCGCCTTGGTCCTTCACGCGTTTTCCAGCACGTTCTTTTGATCACGACTTTCGTAATTTTTCAACTTTCACCAGCTTTTCTCAACCACCTTTGCTTGTATTAATGTTTTATGTTCCCTGGAATAGTGTTTCTTCATTGTTTAACGGTAAAAGAGTTCTAATAGGAATCACCTTTGGGTGAATGTGAAATCTATAAGTATCCAGCTTGTTTTCAAGCAAATGGCCCCTCAACTTCTCATTTCCATTGTTTAGTCTTTCAAATTCTTGCTTAGAATTCATGTTGTTCTCATATTTGCATCCATGCTAGTTTTTCTTTTGTTGTTAGAAGCCATTCTATCGTCTTGCTTCAGTCTTGTTCATTGTTGTTCATACAAATTAGTTTAGAGCAGAGTAGTGTCATTTGTAGATTGCATCCATTAGAGTTGTAGGTTTTGTTCTTCACAGAACGTAGATTCTAGAATCTCTTGGTACACTTTTGTTGTATTCCCGTAATAAGTCCTACTAGGAATTGCATACGCCAAGCTCTGTCACTTGCGCTATCCCTCTCCTACTCACATTTTATTCGATCTATATCCAAAGTTGCCATTGTTCAAAATACCTTCTTCTGTTGATGCTAGCATATACACGCTCTTCTAGACTCACGTGAACACGAAGGAATGAGGATATCATTCTGAGGGGACAAAATCATACACTACCGGATTTGCCACTGTTCTGTAAATTCTCGGTTTTATCTGTCAAAGTTCTAGTTAAAACATATCAAATAGAGTAGTGAAATATTTCACTTCAGTTAAGTTTCATTTTCGATATTGCCAGGGAAGCTGTGGGGATTGATATTTTCTGAGAAACTATGATTCATTCCTCACTTATGAGGTCGGATCGAGAATATTTCAATTAAGTTAATCAGCTATCTAGTTATTTAGGATAAAACTCACAAATGCACAGGCAAGTATCTACACTGTGCTACCTTGCTTGTTTTAATTTAGTTATTAGATTAGTTGTCATTTTTTGAATATATTAGATTATTTTTTCTTTCAATTCTATTCAGAATCCTATCAAAAATACAAAATAGAGGAATATATATATATATGTTGTAAATATATCTTGCATAATTAGTTTATTTCATTTCGGTTAGGATTATATTGATCTTGTATGACATTCACGGGACCTAGGGAGCCCAGGGAATACATTTTTGAGCCAATCATGCCTCAACCGGATATTGTTGCAGCAATAACTGACATAGACAAAGATCCCATAATTCAGGTCTTCCGAACAACCACAGACGTACAAGAAATCAGTAGACAATTAAGAGGATTAAACATAGAAGACGACAAAGCACACATGTTCTGGTCAAATTAGCCAAATTATAGACTACCTTGATAGATATCTGTATGACTGTAGAAGGACCTGAAAGAGAGAAAACATTCAGTTATGATCCACTAGTCCCATAGCCAGATGCAGGAGACCTCGTTGATATAGACACTAGCTTACGTATCCAAGTTGCCAAAACACCTGTTAGGTACTCCGAGAAAATTGTGTAACTTCTAGTTCTAAACATAGAGGCCGAAAAGGCATACGGCTATTGGATACTCGGAATCAAGGGTTGACTCTTCATATGACCATAGGAGGTCCACAACAACCATGAGCTTATGGTTGTTATCCACAGGTCCCACAATCCAACGGGCCTACAAATCAATCCAACGTTGACATTGGTTTACGAACATTAGTTTTTAGGTCCTCTCCACTTCCACCAAACATTATCACACAACTATCATTATTAAACATAGCAGCTAATCAAGCTAAAGATTTTTGGACTAGACCAGAGAATCGTCCATAAGGCACCAAAAGATCCACTACACATTTAGCCATTCCATTTTCATGACCTTGTCGGGAGATATATATGAAGCACCCACAGGTCATCTTCCACGTATTCCACAACCCATAGATTGGATCACGGTAGAGCTCGATATTGATTGGAGCCTTCGAGAAGCTATCCTTACCGAACGATCTATCACACTGGTTCAGGTTAGGAGGGCCTTCTTTGCCTTAGATTCATAGATTCTGCTATTGCGTGTTGAAGACATAAGATTACCTAACTAGCTTATTTGCATCCTGGATGTATTCCATCCCCACCGGCTGTCTCGGAATGACCATGGTAGGTCGGGTGTGAGGAAGAGTTACTTGTAGATTCTCATGCTCGCATGTCACTTTTCCATCGTATAATACCCCAATGTCATATCTCATATCTATGGTCCAATCTCCATAAAGAGGGGGGGGGTTCAGATCTAAATAGTTGGCCCACTTCCACATAGAGCCGCCCCAATATGGAATATAGATTGTTTGTGCCCGAGCCATAATAAATAAAGAAAGGGTGGATTGGCACTCACGAGCATGACCCTTGATTTCTCTCTACATATGGGCTGGGGCCCTATAGAGAATATATACAATTGGATGACTCCCTCTCATTGTAAATTAAAAAACACCATGCAACTCATATAGCAAATCATGTAGTACAGGAATAAGAAACTTATATTTGACTGTGTACTTATTGAGTTCCTTATAATCAAGACATGTGTTAATTGTCATCTTTTTTATGCACCAACACTGCTGGATAAGAATAAGCACTCTGAAAATGATAGACATTTCCTACTTCTAACATATCTTGTATTATCTTCTCAATCTCACTCTTCTACACATATGGGTACCTATAAGGTCTGATGTTGGGTGGCTAGCTCCTTGGTACTAGTTAGCTGGCATGATTATGGTCTACTTGTGGAGGGAAACTATTTGAAATATCTCTAAATACAAATGAGTGCTCATTTATATGTTGGCAAAATAATTTTTCGCAAGGAAAAATTAGTGGATTTTCACCAATGATCCAGAAATAAGTCTCCCCTCTTGGTAATGGTGAGGATCCTATTTATTGAAAGTAGAAAACACAATATCAGGTGGATCTTAAGCCAGGGATCGCACATGAATACTCCACTCTACCCGTGGCAAATTGCTTGCACCTAGTTCTAAGGAGGCATTTTCCTAGAGGGATAGGAGGTAAGTGGAGTAATAATGTGAGGAAGGAGGGTTAAGTTCATGGATAGGCACTTACATATTTCCACAACATTAACCAGAAAAAGTTTTACACTCAATTAGAAGAACTCAAATTCAAGAGCAAGAAAAGATGAACAAATCACAAAGAAATATTTCTATTTATTCATTGATCAAAGGCACTAACACCTTCCTTAGTTTTACAATATTTTCATGTCTATAAAGATGATCATGCAAATAAATGGAAGAAATATAGACAAAGAAAATAGAAGAATGCAATGTTTTTCTTGTAGCTTAGTAGTGCAATTACTATCTACTTAGAGACTCATAATTGATAACCTTTTAGAATGAGGGATTCCTCCAAATATATATCTTTATAAAGAGACCCTTTATATACCCCCATATGAATTTTCACATACCTTCTTCACTTGTGACATTTCATATTCCTAGGAATGAAAATTAAGTCCCCTTTTATTAATTAAAGATAACTCATTACAATATTGAAATATAGGTCAAATTTAAGTGAATAAGACAAAAATTGAAAAGTACCTTCTCAATGGAGAATTAAAACATGAGAGAGAAAGGAAGGATGAGAGAAGAAGAGGGGGAGAGAATCATGCCGATGGAGATGATGCATCTGCCAATGAAGATCCACATGCTGATGAAGTCTGTGGTAATGCCCATGGGAGAATTTATTCATTTTGAATTCCTTGATAAAGCGTGCTACTATTGAGAGATCTTCCTTCACAACTCAAACATCACTATCTTATCACTGAAATACCTGGGGAGTTTGTGAGGAGTGAGATCAAAGCCCAAAAATCTGATGTAGGAGAAACTTGCAAACTGAGTGAAGAAACATCCATACATATTGATCAATGTTGCAGCTTGAGAAGATAACCTTAGTCCTGGGTTGCCTTCCAAAAATCGGATCATAAACATGGTGAATGGATCATTTAACATGGAAAATGGTGATTACTTTCCTTGAGATTTAGATGAGGATAAATTTCGAAGGATGATGATTTCTGAGAAATATTTGGAGTGAAATTCATGTCTTTTAATTGTCTTGAGCTTACAAGAGCATACATACAACATGAGGTCATTGTGAAATTTCTTGTAGCAGGTAATTGGAGAAAATGATGGTGAATGTTGTCACTTATGATTTATCCCCAATATACCACTTGGTTTCCCTTTGTGGAAATGAGGATGAATTGGGTCATCTAGTCCTGAAAATATTTTTCATCTCTTCACCCATTACCCTATTTAACAAGATGATATCATCTGAGTAGCCCTCCTAGAACTCACTTATTGACAATGTTTTTAGCATATGAGAGGGTTTCTTGCCTTGTCTTAGCCATGTCCCTAGTGCGAGGCCCTAGAGGTATGATTTAGTCTTGGCCCATGTAAGAGATGTAAACTCTTTAGAGATTATGATCATATATCTACTGATTGAAATATGTATACATTGCAAGATGCCCTTGGGTGCAATCAATGTAAGAATGGAGTTGTCATCCACCCTCAATATTATGGAGTCAGATTCATAATTTTGAGCACATGATAAGAAAAATTATGTACTTTTCACTAATATTGGATGGCCAACTTCTGTTAACAATTTGCCAGTGAATATTTTCTCTTCCACATGCTCTCTTGGTCCTCTGAGCATCCTATTTTAAAGTCTTTTAGGTCCATGTGAGTGACATCAATGTCACCCACACCTGGCTACTCACTAACCAAGGTTGAAATCAGATCCATACCCTATAATTTGAACTTCATGTTTCCAAACATCAACAAGATGAGTGAAAAAAGCCACCAACAACTTTCTACACTAAAATTTAAAACTTTCTATTTTAGCAAGTAGGGTTAGAAAATGCTATTTTTAGAATTTGTGGAATCTTTGCACAATTCTTGTTCTTTGAAGATCCTAATCCCAATAGGATAATTTCACTGATGAAGATTCTATACTTTTATATATATTTTTATTTTAGGACATCTACTTTTTTCCAACTTGTTATTCTCAAAAAGTTTCCCGATTTTCTTTGTTTAGTGTTTCTCATTGTTTCAGGATGTTTTGAATGTTGAAAGTTTGTTGTTTTAGGAAACTTACTATTTTTTGAATTTCATTATTTAGAGCATATTCAATTTTTATAAAGTGGACTCACTGATGTCAGATTACAATGAAATCAATGTCATTGTGTTCTGTTTTGCATTGGGATATCGTACCCTAATTTTCATAGTTTTTCATCCCCTGGAACTTTTGGAAATCAAAAAGTCAGATCCTAGGGTTTGATTTTTCTAATTGATGTATAAAAAAGAAAGGGCATGATTTGATATGCGCAATCTTCCCAAAGGAATTTTAGATAAGAACAATTTGACAATGTTTCATTAGAATCTAGTTTTTGGTTAGTGAGCTATGACGAAACATTTGTTTTAGAGGCTATGGCTGTTCTGGAAAAAAATTGATATCATTTATGGTAGAAATTGATATTTTTAAAGGTTTTACAATAATATTAATGGTAGATAGTCGACATGTGGTGAAGAAATGGTTTTAAAATGAATTTAAAATAACTTTTATACTTCCCTACAAACTATGGTTTAACCCTGGGTCATATGAGAGTTAATTTGAGGTTAGAAAATTAGGTTTAATGGTGCAATGGGGACATAAAGGACATCAGGGTTAGTAAATTTCACCTTGGAGCAAGATTGAGAGAAGTGGAAACATTGGAGCAAGTGAGGATGAGATGGAGGGGATAAAAAATCACCTACAGAGCCTATAGAAGGTCATATGTAAGTCCAGGGGATAAGTTTGAGCATGGGGTGTTTCTATCCCCTTTGCCCCCTTAGGGATATGGGGACACAAGGGACACAAAAGTGTACCTTGAAGCAAGGTGGTGACATGTCGCATGGAGGAAAATTGGCTAAGTATAGATTTGTAGCTTCTCCTTCACTCACACTCTCCTTGAATCAACTTAGACTCAACATGGGTTAAATTAACTATATATGGATGGTTTGAAAGTTGAAAAATGTCGCGAGGTGTACTTTATTATATCTCTTGTCCCCTTGGACAATAGGGACAACAAATGTTAGAAAATGCACCTATGAGAGGTGTATGAGTGTGCAATTTTGTGTCCCTCATGTCCTAAATGTCCCTAAGGTGAAAATAGGGATAAGAGGATATTGAAATTGCACTTTCCATTATTGAAAAGCTAGATTCTACACTAGCTATCAAAAATGGCTTGAAAACTTACTTCTTTCACCGCAGAAGCTTAAGTTAATGTCTTGGGGTAAATTTTTATATGAATTTGACTCCAAAACACATGATGAGACCAACGGAAGTGGTTTTATACCTTGAAAATTCCTAAAATGAAAATTTTTTCCCCTTTGTGTTCAGAACTACGAGGGGCAGTTGTGTTTTCTAGAATGTTTTAAGAAACCATCAAACCTTAGATAAAATTAATGATACCACCATATAGATAATTATTCAAGATTTATGGTGCCTATTTTTTTCCTCATAACTCCTTATAGAGCTCCTAGAATCATATGGAGAAGCTCATTTTCACTTTTGAACTACTCATTCCTTACACTTGAAAACCTGCTTTTGAGTAAACTAACCCTAAATGGTAAAAAAAAATTCCTAAATATTATCAAAATGCCTCCAACACATTTAATGATCTCTAATACCACCTTCATATTCTTAATAAATTTTTAGAACTCTTCTGGGGTTGTACCTATGGTCCAAAATGGCCTAAACCAACTTTTATAGGATTCCAAAAAAACTAGTCTTCTGTTGAACTTCACTAAATCGAATGATGAACCTTACTAACATATCTTTGAACAACGAATACATGTTCATCACATACATTAGGACCATTTATAAGGCTGGGTTTATGAAATCATAGGAAGCAGATTGAACAGGAGGAAGACTCAGGAGGATTAGAGGGAAAACATTTGCATTATGGCTTAGTTGTCATGGTTTGAATTTTGCATTTTTTAGGGTCATATATTTTACATGAAAACAACTAGCTCTTACTTGGGGACATTAAAATGCAAAGGGGAAATAGATAACCATAAATTTATCTCATGGATGAGACAAACCAGTGACTTTTCACATTGGGTAATAAAGTCTTTATCACAAACAACAAACACAAATAGACAAAAACACACATGAAACAAGAAGGAAACACACAAAAATTTGGAAAGGAAATACACACACAACTGAAGGGAAATTATGGTACAAGGATTGGGATGACCAACCTCACTTCTTGTAGAGTTTCAGGTGTTTCCCATTGTGAGGTAACTCTAATGGTGTTCCATACATAGGTAATCTAGGTAGTAAGTATTCTCTCCGCATAAATGTTTGATTTTGAATGGTCTGAGCCAGAGAGAATCAAATTTCCCGTGACTTATCTTTGGGATTTCTCCTCTTGTCCCAGAGTAGGACAAGATATCTAAATTAGAAGCTTCTATTTTATGTATTTTCATTGAATATATTATTTACCTTGGATTGATTTCTTTTCAATGTGTTTATTGATACCAACCTATCTATGTTCAAATTTTCCAAGTAATAGATATGCTTATCAAAAGCATCTAAATACTCTCTATTTTCTACTACCTCCACAAGTTGCAAGGTAGGTAAATCCCAAGAAATGAGGAATTTGAGCCTTAATACTTGTACATACAATAATTGGAAACGAGAGGTCTCGATGGCATTTTTAGGAGTGATCCAATCTGCCCATAAGGCATTATATAGTTTCTTATGTCAATCCCTTTGATTGACATCCACTAACTTGCAAACAATAGTGACAAAGTTTTTATTACTAGACTCCACTTGGTCATTTTGTTGCAGGGTAATAATTAGTAGAATGAGGCATATAGAATACCATGGTTGTAGCATAATTCCATCAGTTCACTCAAAGAGAAGTAGGTGGTGTTTTTTTCTACTATCTTGCTTAGCACTTGAATCTAACAATGATGTTCTATTTCAAAACATTGCACACAACCTCAAAATTTACATGCTTTGTTGGAATGGATTTGACCCATTTTGTGAATTAGTCTATAGTATTAAGGACATACATGTGGCCTACGCTAGAGTGTGGGTTTAATACACCTATGAAATCAATACCCCACTGTTGAAAATGGTTCCTCGATGACCATAGGCTGGAGGGGTATAGATGTAAGCCTCAGTATTCTCATGAATTGTTGGCATGGATCACATTTATTGACCCATTTCAATGCATCATAGAATAAAGTAGGCCAATAATAGCCACCCCTTAGGATATTGTGGGATGTGACCATCACAGAGAAGTGACCTCTGCACGCTTGATCATGGTATGCCTTTAACATTTTCTTCTGTTCTTATTCTTCTACACACCTTAAAAATGTGCTCATCTAATCCTTTCTTGTACAAAACATTCTCTTCCAGATGACATAATTTGTTTCTCGGAGGTGACAGAGTTTCCTATTTGATTTTTATCAAGGCTAAGAGGATAATCTCCATATGTCAAGAAATAAGATATATTAGCATATCATGGGTTGGTTGTACTCACAAAAATAATAAGCCAAAGATAACTGATCAAGTAAACATAACTATTGGAGTAGTCTTCCCATTATTCTCTGGAAAATAGTTCACATAATCCATTTACCCCACACTAACTTGGAGGGTTTGATCTCAAGATCATACTCCTACATCTTCAAGACCGAATTTCCTCTTCTTGCACCTGGGTCTTGCTACATTAGAATGGATTCGATTGTCTGACTTAGGACCATAACAACAACATGAGAATTTAGAATAGAATCTAAAATTTTTCAATGCTCTTACCACTGCATAAGAACGTTTTTAATGTTACGAGTAATTGATCTTGTTCCTTCAGAGGGGAACTCATAAATGCAATGGAGTGACTATACTTTATCTTCATTTTCTTACATGAGAAAAACAAAGATAGTATGTTCAGAAGTATAACAGTAGAGGATGAACTCTTTACTGAAATCAGGGTGTACCAAAGTGGGTGCTTTTGCAATGAGAACCTTTAATAGATTCAAAGGATATTTACCTTGCTTGCTCCACTTAAAGGATTCTTTAGGCTTCATCATATTGACAATATCCTTCATGAGTTCAGCGAAGTCTGGGAAAAAAAAGAAACAATGTACACTTGGTTTGTTAGTAGGAAGATATAGTCTTTGAATAGCCTCCACTATCTCTAGATCAATCTTGGTACCTTCCTTTCTCATAATGTGACCAAGTATATTTCCCTCAGTAACCCCAAATATTGAATTCTTTAGATATAAGGAAATGTGGTGCCTCATGCAATGGATCAAAACTTTCTCAAGTTGTTGAATATGTTCTTCTCTTCTCTTGGAATATACTATCAGATCATCATGATACACTACTAACTCTTTCCCTTCAAATATTTGAAATCCAAGTCCATGGCCCTCTGAAAGGTGGAACCTACATTGATCAAGCCGAATGGCATATGACGGTAAGAAAATTTTCCCTATGGGGTAGTGAAGGAAGTTTTGAATTGATCTTGTTTAGAAAATTCAATTTGGTTGTACCCTGAAAACCCATCGAGTGTTACAATCATCTCTGAACCATTAACCATTTGTAAGATATGGTCCATGACTGAAAACGTGGGTAGTTTTCCTTCAAAGAATCTTGGTTTAAATGTTTAAAAATCCACGTAGATGTGGATTTCACTACTCTTCTTCCTTACTAGTACAATATTGGCTATCCATGTTGAGTGGTGGATAGGAAAGATGATGTATGGGCATTAACCAACTTCTCTATCACTTTGATTTGATTGTTCTAGCAATTTTGGGGTTGTCCTTCCTTTTCTTTTTCTTGAAAATTTTTTCATTGGGCTTCAGGGGTATAGAATACTACATGGACTGTGGTTATAAGGACTTAAAATCATCATATGAGTATGCAAGAACATTGGAATCCCTTTTCAATAAATTTGTGAAGTTTCTCTACTCCTCAGGTGAACAACATTTACCTGATGTTCACCATCCTTGGCTACTCACTTGTTCCAATGTTGATTTTTTCATACTCTGATGAAGACATGGGTTGATTCTTTTCTTTACCATAAATGAACCTGTCATGTTTGTTGAAAAATTCCTCCAAGAGACACTAGTCCCTTTGGGATCTTGTTTCCTTTTAATTGAATCAATCCATCTTCATCCACTTGATCAAATAAATTATTGTCATTGTCATTCTTGGTAAACTCCCTTAGGAGTGAGTCACTTCCCTCAAAATACATGGACCTAAAGTCACCATGTCTATTATAGGAAGGACATAATCTGGTTATCATCATCAAAAAAAATTTCCAGCTCTCTGAATTTTCTAAACACTAGGCCAAAAGGCCATTTCCACCAAGAACTTTTATCCTTTTAAGTTAGGATGTGGAATCATCAATGATGCAGATACGACCAATGACATCGGCTCTGAAATTATGATCCCTAAGGACTACTTTAATGTAAAATGCATCAAAGGATTCAATACAGTCCCAAACCCTATTCTTGTAATGGCGTAGATGATAATTCTTTACTTGAAATATGTCTCTCACATGTTTCACAACTAGTTCACCATCACCTCAGATAATGAGCTTCTTAATTCCCATCTCTTCAAAATTTCTCAACTCGAGAAATAAAGCTTCATATTTGACAATTTTGTTTGTGTTGGAGAATTGTAACTTGTATGCCAATGGGAATAAGTATCCCTATAGAGAAGATAAGACAATGACTTCTCCTAAGCCAGTTGTAGAAAAAATGCCATCGAACTCCATGTTCCAATTCTCATCAACAATTTTTGTCTTCCTTTCCTCCAAGATATGCACTTCTTCCCTCCAGGATATGTAGTTATTCCTTCCATTAAGAACCTAGGAAGTAGTTCCCATTTCTCCTTTCTTAATATGGCATTTTACCTGACTCCTTAAATGAATCCTTTCCTAAATCTCTAGTTTGAAAGAGGATGGTGGCTCTAGGGCCATCTTACATCTGCATAGTGTATTTCATCTATGGATATGTAAGGATTCTCTTCATTGAATGGTACTAATACAAAAGACTAGTCCATTAAGATTTCACCTCCCATCTCTCAGTAGAAGATTCTACGGAGGAACATTTCATATGTAATTAGCATGTCAACTACTAGGATTGTTTTCTTCACTCAATTCTCTAGATAATTCACATGGGCCATCAATGCATCTTTGATCCTCCCAAAAAGTGGCACCTCTTTGGTCTCCATTAAATAATAATGACCAAATTCTTAAGATAGACTCAAGATGAAGTCTTGAGCAACATTGGTGGGCATGACATTATCCAAGGCACCAAAATTGATGATACAATTATTTAGATGGTATCTATTTATCAGTAAGGAAATATATAATGGTTCAATATTTTTGGTGGAGGAAAGGGTAAAGGCCAACAGGTTTTGGCTTGGACTTGGAATTGAATCAAGAGTAGGAAACAATCCTTTAAAAGTAGATGACACTTGTGAATAGGGAGAAACTTTGGACTTAGAGCTTCCACCCCCGATTAACTTAAAAAAGTTTTTCAAACTACTTAGGATAGGTTTGTAAGTATTCAGAATTCGAGATCTAGACCTTATCCTTTTTTACATGATCGATGATGAAAAATTTTGAAGAAAGGTTTTCAAGAGCATGGGAAACATTGGCTTGATTTGATTTATATGAGGTACTTGCTAATTTCTCATCATTCTTACATGCCGAAGTAGAAATGCCATTTTTGGTAGTGTTTTATTTACCTTTCTTAGAGGATGTATTTCGATGAGGTGAAACTTCATCCTTCTTCTTGGTAGATTATAAAGATGGAGGAAGTTGAGACCCTCTCTTAGTTATGATATTCTCAGGAAGTAGAGTCATCAGTTAAGGATATTCTCTCTCCTTATCTTTATGTTTGGACAACTTATCCTTCTCAATAGTCTTCTATTGAGTGAAAAAACACAAGAATGAATGTTCATATCAGCTAAATAGTCCTCATATTCATCATCTGAAGAGGATTTCATACTCACAAAACCTACCTTGGCAGATCTAACCTCTTCTATTAGTATCTTACCTTCTTCTTATTCACTTTCAAAACTTTCTTCTTCTTCACTTTCTTCATTTGGATGGGTTTCACATGTTGTGTTCATGGGAGGGGCTTCAAGAGTAAGCCTTTGAGGTGGAGGACCAATTATATTTTTGTTTGAGAAATTATTTCTTGGAATGTCCTTGTACATGGAAGTCTAAGCCAATTGATTTTTGAGAGAAAGAACATCATTAGCCAATTTTTGCACTAACGAGTCGATGGATATAGAACTTGAACTCTAATATTTTTTCTTACTTGGGACCTTATTGATCTTTCCAGAAATTAGTAAATCATATTATACATCAATTAAAAACATCTATGCTACATTAAATGAGGCGGGTTGGATTATTTTTAGCATGAAACCAACTTTTGTAAATTATGTATTAGTGAAGAAACTTAGTTGATTATATTCAATAGGCTTGATAGCTTCAAGTATCTTGTAGACCATCCTATTGAATTTTGATACAAACTCTCTCATAAGTTCATAGGTATCATTTTTCAATCGAGACCACTAGGTAAAGAGAGAATGGGAATCTTTAACTAGTTTAAATCTAGCTTCAAATTTAGATTTCATACCTTCCCAATTTGTGATTGATTTTCTTAGAAAGTGGTAGAACCAATCCAAAACAACATCTTGTATAGATTCTAGGAATAGGTGAACTGAAACATCTTCGTACTCCACCCGCAACACCCCACAAACTGTTATGAATGTTGTGATATGATCGTTAGGAGTTTTATTTCCATATCCTTGGAACTTAAAAAATTTCTTCTTGGATCTCTTTGATAGGTCATACAATGGAGAGTTCAAGGCCAATAGGCACGAGCACATCCATTGTCTATTCTTCTTCCTCTAGTTCTTCTTCTTCTTCTTCTTCTTCTTTTCTTTGTAGGAATGATATTCAGTGGTTCAAATTTTGGTTCTTTGATGTGAATTTCAAGAGGAAAATTAGGATCAAACTTAAGTAAATACTATCAACCGATTAACCTTACTAGTTGAGTAATGGGAAGTCTAAAATCAACTAGTTGTTGCTCTTCAAATGTTGGATCAGTTACACCACTAGATCAAGAAAACCATTTGTATCTTCTTTCTGCCTAGTTTATAGGATTAATATACAACTCAAAACAATTTTTTTCTATGCCCTTATTTGCTGATTAGATAGATCTATATTTCATGTTGTGTAGACCTTAAGCACGTTCTTCTTTAGAATCTATAACTCTTGAAGTTACCACAGTGATAGTGATTGAAACTTTCTCTATTATTCTAGACGTATTTAATTCCTCAAATCAGTTGTGAGATCTTCTTGAGTATCTTGAAAGAAAATAAGATTAGGCTACAACATAGGAGCATTTATAAGGAATGGTCATTGTGGGAATAATGCAGAAGTAGAAATCAAGGACTTTTAGGATTTTCTATTTTTGATTTATTGATTGATTTTCTAGACATATGTGATTCTTAGGATTTTGTGGTTCTTAGGAGTGGCTAAAAAACAAATAAAAAATCTTCCGCACGAGTGGGCACCAAACATGTGTGGGTGAAATAATTTTTCACAAGGACAAATTAGTTAATTTTTACAAACACTTTGGGACTAAGTTCCTCATCTTTGTAATGAGGAGGTTCTAATTTATTGAATGTAGAAACAAAATATTAAGCTGGCTGTGAATCTAGGCCAAGGATTGCACACGTGAATAATCCACTAGAATTATGGAAAATTTCTTACACCTAGTGCAATGAGTATGAAATTTTCATAGAGAAAGAGAAGGTAAACATGAGTAAAAATGTTGGGAAGGGAGGGCTAAGTTTTTGGATATGAACTTATATGTTTTCACAACATTAACCATAATATTTCTATACTCGATTAGAATAACTCAAATTAAAGAACAAAATAAGTCGAACAAATCATAGAATTTTTTTTATACTTGATTCATTGATCAAAGGAACTAACACCTTCCTTGGTTTTATAAGATTATTCAATCTTACAAAGCTGATCATGTAAAGAAATAAAGGAACCATAGAGAGAGGGAATAGAAGAATGAAATTTTTTTCTTGTATATTAGTATTGCAATAGCTACATGCTTAAGATTTCACAATTGATAACCCTTTAGAATGAGGGAGTCCTCCAAATATATATATTTACAAAGAGACCCTTCATATACCCCCATATGAATTTTCACATACCTTCTTCACTTGTGACCTTTCAATTTCATATTCCTAGGAAAGAAAAGTGAGTCCCTTTTTATTAATTAAAGAGAACTTATTACAATGGTGAACTATAGGTCACATCTAAGTGAATAAGAAAAAAAGTGAAAAGTACTTTTCCAACGGAGAATTAAAACATGAGAGAGAAAGGAAGGATGAGAGAAGAAGAGTGGGAGAGAATCATGCTGATGAAGATGATTCATTTTCCAATGAAGATCCTCATGTCGATGAACTCTATGGTTATGTCCCTAGGAAAATTTCTTCATTTTTGAACTCCTTGCTGAAGCATGCTGCTGTAGGTGCTAATTTATTTTCTTGAGGGATATGCATGAAGGTCAGAGCCTTACTCCAAGTTTAAGAAGTAATGCTGATTTTTTTATATTGTTTGAACAATTTTTTTATGATCCTGAACAATATTGGAAATTTCATACTTGATTTCTACATGATATTCCAAAGTGTCCTTTTTGAACAAGAAGGGATCTCTTGCTTCTTTCCTGATCAGTTCATCGAATGGCTTCAAAAGGTCTTCCATTAATGAATTATTACTTAATTGAGGTGCTCCAAGTTTCCACACTCCATTGCTTATATTTTTATTAATTTGTGAAGTAAGATATTCAAAAAAATAAAACTCCTTGAGGGAATTGTCCATCATTTCATATCAGAAAACCAATGTTTGAGACCAAATTGGTGACATATTCTCAGCTATAAAATTTAAACAGATTTTCCCACCAACATGAAAGATTCGAGGTTACCCATTTCCATCACCAATGGAAACAATTTGTCCTAATGAGCCTTGTCCTTTTAAATTTCATCTTTGGAAATCTTTACCTTTGTAATGGTAATAAGAACAAAATCAAACAGTGAAAGGATTTTAGGCGACATAGATTTACATTTCTCAAGAATCTTGTCATCCAATCAATCATTAGCTCTTACTTGTATGAATGAACTTGAGCCTTTTTTATTATTGTAGGGCTACTAATAGGAGTAACATCCTCAATGGGTATAGGGACATATGGAATTGAACTTGCATCCATGAATGAACATAAGAAGTGAGGATTCTTACATGTTCTTCCAATTTCTCAATTTTCTATTTGTACTCTCAAATCCTTGAAAGCAAATGGGAAGCAAAATCTTTGTAAAAATGTGCATCCCCTTTGTTTGTTGTTAGCCCTAATAGAATTTTTGTCATTTCATAGTATTCTTGAGTCATCTCCTCTATGGGATTTACCATTTTAGGTAAGGAAAATTCTACATATTGATTACCAGAAACATTGCTAAAAATTTGAGAAGTTACATGTGTTTGGTCTTTAAGATCTTTGAGATGGTTTCAAAGTCTGGTACCTCTACCTGTTACACTATTATCGACTCACTTCCAATCAATTCTTGTATCTTTGAGAAGATCTCTCTGGTTTTAGGATAAACACTGGGCATGATTGCACTTTTTAGGTTCATGATGAGGGACCACCTCCTACATTTGAGTAGATTTCCAGGTTCTGAAAAAATATTTGCTCGGGCTTTCTTGGATGTCCCTCATAATTTAGAAAAAGGAGTTATGAAGGATCAATTTATCCTCTCTCAAAACTTCCATCAGCCTCCAATCATTGGTGACTTTGGCCTTCTTGTGAAGTCTCCTATAGTTCAGATTCACTTTGAGATCACCCCCCATCAGATTTTCCTCTCAAAAAGTTCCACATGAATGCTCTCAGATTGTAAGTTAACTTAGTATGTTTTGCACAGGATCCTAGACTATGTCAGATGATTTCAATGAGAGGGTAAATAGAGGACCATAATAATAATGAAAATGGTATGAGCGACTCAAGTTCCAAAGATTCATGTAACCATTCCCTAGATTTATGAATTACACACATGGCTTGTAAATCTCTCATTAATAAAATCCCAATTATACGGTGGGATGACTCCATGATCTGTAATAATTGATCTAGTGGTGACATGTCCATATGGTTCTATTTCGATATGTTTGTTTGCAAACAAATACGATTTATAATCTTTCACACCTTCAATGAACTAATGTCATTCCATGACTTCATAAGCCCCTTGTTGGCAAAATTAATCTGTCATATGACTATCTTTTACTTACCTCTATAAATCATGTTTAGCAATTTACCCATTAATCTTCAATCTGGGGATTTATCATCCACTTTTATGCTAGCTATATGAATGTTTTATGATTTTGTTAAGATGTAATAGCTAGATTTGGATGGTTTCATTAGTGGATGACTAAAAGTTGTCGTTGATGAAAAAAATATGTTATCTGGGAAATGATTGAATCTGTAACACTATGTTACACTAAGATATGTACCAAGATTAAATCAGTTGTAGGACACACCTTTTTTCATACAAATTGATGCACCTGTAAATGAGACTTGAGAAAGCTGAATTACATCATACTGAAATGATGTACTATATGTGAAACGATACCGATATTAACCTATGAAGTGAATGGATCAGGAGTAAGATCGAGACACATAATTTATTAACATATGGAGTAAAGTGGCAACACTGTGTCAGTGATAGTAAGATCCATAAGTAATCGATTAAAGATAGTAACTTGAGAAGATAACCTTACTTCCGACTCTGCTATTGTGAAAGCTAGATAATGAACATGTGATTTGAAACAATAATTCACCCTGGAAAAAATGGTGATTTATCTACTTGAGAGTGAGCTAAATAGATAATTTTCATTTGTAAATGATAGTGTAGGCCTATATGGAATCATCATTCTTATTGACGAAGATCTTACACCAAATACTAGTCTTAGCGAACTTGGTCTATGGGATAAGATAACTAGAGTACATAATGATGCAATGTTTTCACTTATGATTTATCACTCAACCTTTCACCATAGGGATTCCCTAATTGTGGTACTGATGATGAATTGGATCATCAATTCCTAATAACAAACCATGATGTCATACATCTTGCAAAACTAAACTAAATTTCTCTAAACAATGAAATGAGATCCAAATAAGTAATCCTCTTGGAACTCAGTTTAGCTTACCACCTGGAAGGTGATTATACAGACTGAGATGGTTTAAATTGTTGTCCTATAGCCATGATACTAATGTGATGCATTGGATGGACTAGTAATACAAGTCATGAAGAATCCATCTTCCACTGAGATGTAAGTTTACATGAGATTATAACACATATCAATACATTGCTAGAAAATGGATCCTCTGCGAGATACCCTTGGGTATGGAAGCAAGGTGCAATAATGCCTATTATCATCCACTGGGACTAACCTTGAAGAGTCAGGGAAGTTCGTAATGACTTGAAATGATAACTAAAATGATAAGGATAAATAAAAATGTATCCGATGAATGGATAAAATAAGAATCAGATAAAAAAAGAGCTACTGAATGATTTAAAAAGAGTTCCAAGAAAATTCTAATGTGGGCCTTTGAGAATCCTATTTTTAGGTAGTGAAGGTCACATGTGAGTGATATCCATTGTCACCCACATTTGGGTACTTAGTCTTCCAAGGTCGAAATAGGATCCATACCCCATAATTATGGTATCATTCAAAATTTCTATAAGTTAACAGGTCTTGTAGCTTAATAGAGCTATCTCAATAACTTCCTTCATGTATCTAAATATGCAACGATGTCTTCCATGTATAGCAGGTGGGGTCGAAAACTGATATGTTTCTGAATTTGTGGAACTCATATACATAAATTATTGATTCATCTGAAGCTACAGAATCCACCTAGAATCATTTCATTGATGATGATTTTCTATAATAATCTTGGAAAACATTTTTAATTTTAAATGAGAAATCTAATTATATTTCACAATGCAAGGTCCAATGGGATCGGTACTCTGAAGAAAGTGTAACTGATGGTAAAATATGGTTGACATATATGCTACTTGTTCCTAGGATGTTCTAAATGTTGATCAAGTATAAAAAGTTTCATGAAACTTAATACTTTTATTATTGTTATATGATTTGAGTTGATATTCCATATTAATGAAAATATGAATCATGAATATTTAAATTGCAATGTTATGACATTCACTCTGTTCTGTTATGCATTAGGATATCATGCTACAGTTGTGAAGAAATTTGTCTCCTAGAAGTCTTAGAAATTTAAAACAAAGGTAACTCACAGGGTTAAAATGGTTTCTATAAATATTAATTGGTGTCAAAAAATAAATGTTCATTATTTTATAATGCAACTGAACATCTTCATCGAAGGCATGATGGAGACATTTTTATCTGGGAAAGTATGTAACATCCCAAATCCCTGATATCTAGTTCCTGAAATTATTAAGAAATCCTAAATTTTGGTTAGGCTATGACTGTTCTAGAATTGGTTTTCCACAAATTTACGATAACCATTGATATCTTTTCACGCTTTTTATAGTAGCATAAAATTTTGTTAGTCTACTATGTTATCACATGAAATGGCTCAATGATGAGGTTTAAACCATTATTTCATCACTTACCTGCAAACTCTAGTTTATTCCCGAGTAATAAGTAGATTTGATGTGAGGTTAGAATATTTTGGTGCATATGGTATAAATGAGTGATATAAGGTATGTGTGGTGAGTATTTTTTCTTACTTGGCTAGCTCAATATTGAGATGAGTGGAAACTTCTTGAATAAGTCCATATGAGATTGGACGGTTTTGGAAATATAGACTTGCACATTTGCCTCTAGAAGGTCATATGGAAGTTCAGGGGCTAAGTTTTGAGCATGAGGCACAATTTTATGTCCACTCTACCCCCTATAAGTAGATAACATTTGGGATATGCTTATGGAATACATTTGATATCCTGTTTAAGTAAGGTGGTGACATATGGTATGTTGGAATATTGGCTTTGAATAGAGGCATACACTTTAATTTTTCTAAGGCATCAGTAAATGGGATCCTTGACTCAAAATTAGCCTCAATCCTAGTTAAGGTAACTCTATGTGGATTCAGGTTTGAGAAATGTCATATGATCTATGTTGTTTAATGTGAAGTTTTATTGAGTTTGTGGCACTGCTAAGTAGTAAGGCATGGTTTATGGAGATATGATGGATTTATGGCACAACCTGGACTTCTCAGGATATGGTATAACTTCCCTGAGTAATCCAACTTGATTATAAATCACATATTTTCTTTTCTCCATCTCATTATAAGTCATTGTATTTTTTTTGGATATGCATAATGCTATGTAACGTGAGTTATAAAGATGATGGTATATCTCCCTCCAGTATGCCTATTTTACGGCCATGGACACCATGATTTTGAATATGGGGATATAATTGTGAATCAGTGTACAGAACAGGGATATTTTGATAATATTATTTATTATTTATTGATTTTGGAGAAGGTAATACATGGAGTGCAAGAATTTTTTTTCATACTCATGGACAAGGGTGTGAGAGTATGACTAGGGAATACCAAGCTAGAAATTATGGGGATCATATCCTAAGATCTTGATTCCATGATTTTAAGTGATAATGCACATTGTATGGAGCATTGCTCCATTCTAAGTTCATTCCTCATCGTCTATATTTTTGTACTTTCCATTTGATGTGATATGTTTTAAAATAATGGTATTTCTTAGATTATGATTTGCATATATTGGAAGAGGTTATATTATTATCTAGGTATGAGAGCAGGTTGTGCATGCGTACTTATGGGTATGTACTTGAAGTATGAAGTATTTTTTGTTGAAGGTACCTGGGTTACCAAAATTTCCAGCAGTATATATCACAATTGGTTATTTAAAGAACTTTAGGTTTGTTTATATGAGTTAAAATTGATGTCATACATATTTGTGGGATTATAAATCTGGAAATGATAAGCAACAATGGGGTATGAGAAATATTATATTTTGTATAAGTTTCAGATTCATCCTTTATCTATGTGTAAATTTCATGTTGAAATTGGTTGAATTTATTTTGGCATGTTTTTAAATGGAAATGTTTGATAGATTGAATGTATCTAAATGAACCTAAATTTTGTAATGCATTACGAAAATGTGTATTAGATAAGTATAGTGGATAATTTACATACATATTTTTAAAATGTTGACAGGTCAAAACCCATTAAATGTTGTATAATACATTATATGTAATTAATAAAATAGAAACCATTTTCGCTTAGTACTGCGATTGTACCATCTTTCCATGTGGGGTATTTTAATAGGAAAGATAGAATTGTTCAATTTTTAATGTGTTACTATTAGCATGGATATGTGGAACGAGTTATGGTATTGTGCAACAGATTGGGAATTTTCATTTTCTCTTATCAGTTATAAGTACCGCATACAGGTTTGCATTCTAGTGGCCATGGGTTTTTATTTAGATGTATTTGTGTTCTAATAAGTGGTATTAATTTCAACCATAAGTGTGGTCTGTCTGTTAAAGAATTGTTGCATGAATTCATGTTACATATTTTGTAAGGAACATGATTTTCCAATAGAGTTTTGTTCTCTATTGTGTATGAAATGAGTGTTGTAGGAAACATGTATGCTGCTATGAAAGTGGTTAGTGGTACATGTAGTAAACCAATTTGAGAATATATATGAACCTATTTGTAATTTGTTTACTTTAGTGGATAATGAGTTCCATTTGTAAGGGACCTAAATAGAGTTGATTTATTCTTTGAAAACCATCGTATTTATAGAGACATTTA
Source organism: Taxus chinensis (assembly GCA_019776745.2). Classification (NCBI taxonomy): domain Eukaryota; kingdom Viridiplantae; phylum Streptophyta; class Pinopsida; order Cupressales; family Taxaceae; genus Taxus; species Taxus chinensis. The sequence goes on along the minus strand of CM034152.1, from coordinate 588,929,337 downwards.
GTTGTTTGTTCACTCTTGAAAGGAAAATAAGTACATGTATCAGAATAAGAAGGTGATTCAGTTAGTATATATGATTGTTCATTTTATAACACAAATACTCTTTGTGAATACTTGATTTTATGTTGGGTCTTGATGAAAATAATATATGTAAGTGTAAGCATCAATTATTTGTAATGCATAACTCATGTAGATATTGCAAATGGGAGTATGACTAGGGAATACTAATTAGAGATTTGGGGATAATATGATAATTTTATGACTCTAGGATTTATAAGGAATGAGTAATACACTGATCTATAAATGCCATCTCATATTCAATAGTTAAATTGCTCCATTATACGATTCATGTTCATCTCTAGATTATATAATGTCCATAATGATGAGATGAAAGAAAATAATTAGAGCCTAGATTATAAATGAACACCATATTTAAGTGGGGAAAACTTAACATAAAAAACCCCCAAATATAATAAAGCATTGTCATGTATTAATAATTCTCAAGACTTTAACCCAACACTTCCACTTCACTCTCCTTTTTTACAAGTATATTTCAGAGTTATTTTCACAGTAGTTCAATAGCTATGCAATACAATCTCATTCTATGATGATCAAGAATAATCTTACCAATTTTATATCTATGTCTTGTTATCATTGTATAAATCGTAATCATTTGCTAATATCCAATCCCGAGAGGGATCACCCAAATCAAATATGGATGGGTGAATCGATTGAGTCCGCTTCACTCTTAAATGTGGAAGACCATCATAATAAATTTTTATGGAAAATCTTTTTAAATAATATGGGGTGTACCATAGTGGTAGATATCCCACTTGAAATTATCACCCCAACACTCCCCCTTAATGTTAAGTGGGAAGAAAAAAAAAAGACATGCCAGATTTACCTTTTTCTACAAAAGGATTTACAGATCCATGAATCAGTAGTAGTGATTCAGGCTAGCATGTAAACAAGGGAAATCATACAGATCTTCCCATACAAAAATTCTTAAGACTAGTGCTTTATATATATATATAGAATACTTATATCAGAATTATGGAGCCTTTTATAAAATAAGGCATACCCATAACTAATGCTTTGCACTTGGGATTTACAAGTAACTTCACATAGTGTGACACATTTACTTATTACAAAATGGAGGAAGTATTGGAAGTTTACAACAACCATTAAGAGGGTGGCATTGTCATGCACACTCCCCCTCAATGGAAACTCTGATAGGCCCAACAAGGGCACATGAAATTTACATAACTTAACATGAACACAATGGCTTTGTGAAGATATCTGCAACTTGATCTTCAGTCAAACAGAACTTGAGATCAATATCACCATTCAGGAATTTTTCTCTAATAAAGTGCATATGAACCTCTATATATTTTTCCTTTGATGCTAAACTAGATTCTTAGCAAGAGAAATGAAACTCTGGCTATCACATAGAAGAGTAGTGCTCCCTTTGATGCCCATATGCAGCTCATCCAATAGTCTTTTCAGCCACATAGCTTCTTTTGCAAGCTTCCATAGCACTTTTATACTATGCTTTAGTAGAAGATATAGACACTTTTGGTTTCTTCTTGCTACTCCAAGTGATTGGCACCTACACCCAACTTGAAAACATATCCAGAAGTAGACTTTCTATCTTGCAACATCACCAACATGGTCATAATCACAATAGCCAAATAATTGTGCATCAATAGAAGAAGAATAAAATAAACCATAATTAATTGTTCCTTTAATATATTTCAAAATTATTTTTTCCATTTTCCAATGATCCTTATAAGGATCCTACATAAATATTGAAAAAACTCCTACTGCATATGAGATATCAGGTCTAGTAATAGTCAAATAAATTATACTACCAACTAGTTGTCTATACAAAGTAGGATCAAATTTAGCACAAAAAGGTTTAGGATCTAATTTGACACCAACTTCAATAGGAATGACAATAGGCTTACAATCAATCATGTTAAATATTATAAGAAAATTCATAACATACTGAGATTGAGATGCAATAATGGACTTATGATCTTGAAATATAACCATGCCTAGAAAATTATTTAGCAAGCCTAAATCAAGTCATATCAAAATGTTGTTTTATAGCCTTTCTTTGATTCTAATAATTAAATTTTTATCACTACTAGTAATCAAAAAATCATCAACGTAAAGAACTGATAATGATAATATGATTATTTTCAAACTTAACAAATAAATCATTATCAGAACAACAATTAGAGAAACCAAGATCCTAAAAGAAAGTATTAATTTTAGCATACCAAGCTCTAGGAGCTTATTTAAGACCATACAAAGAATTTTTTTTAGCTTACAGACATAAAGTTCCTTACCAGGTTCTTCAAAACCTTTAGGTTGATGCATGTAGATTTATTCTTTTAAGTCACCATTTAAAAAATACATTTTTAACATCCATTTGGTGAATCTCCCAACCATATTGGGTAGCCAAAGCAAGAAGAATTCTAACAATGCTCATTTTAGCTACAGGAGAAAAAGTCTCAACATAGTCAAGACCAGGTTTCTGAGTGAAACCACGAGCTACCATCCTTGCCTTGAATTTATCTATTTCTCCTATAGATTTATATTTGATCTTATACAACCACCTAGATCCTACAATGCTTTGCTTAGAAGGAGGAGGGACTAGTTCCCAAGTATTATTTTTAATCAAAACATTGTATTCATCTTTCATAGCCTGAATCCATCTATCATCTTGACAAGATTCTTCAAAATATTGTGGTTCAACCTCATAGAGGGTCATCAAGGCATGATAATAATGTTTGACTATGAGTAACCTTTCTAAGATTATTGGATTCTAGAACAATACTTTGAGCCCATTTAGGAACCTTGTGATGCAAGACATTTTGAGATGACTCCCCCTCAATCTCCATCATATATAGATCAAGGATAATCAACCTCTTGAACTTTATTTTTCCATAATGTCTAGGAGAAATATTATCAGGCTCTATCTTAGGAGTAGTAGAGGAGGGTTCATGAGAAGCATCAAAAATGTATTTTCTAAGACTTGAACATTTCTGTTTTTAACAATGTCATGCTTGAAAGGATCATAAAATCTTAATCCTTTAGTTTGACAACCATAACCAACAAAAATACAAGAAAAGGAGGTTGGATCAAGACTTCTTCCTTTTAAATTTTGGAATAAAGATAGAAACAGGGACTACCAAATATTCTTAAGTGAGAGATATCTAGTGTTTTGCTTTGTCCATACTTCATGAGGAGTAGTTTGATGAAGGGATTTTGTAGGAACTCTATTAAGAATATAGACAACAGTATTCATGGATTCTTCCCATAAAAACTTAGGCATGTTAAATGCATGAATCATGGTCCTAGCCATTTCTAAAATAGTCACATTTTTCCTTTCTGCAATGCTATTTTATTGTGGAGAATAGATAGTTGTCAATTCTCTTTGAATCCCACATGACACACAAAACTCATCAAAAATTTTGCTAACATATTCTCCTCCATTATAAGTCTAATTATTTTAATTTTTAGATTAGAAGCATTCTCAACTAAAGCTTTAAATTATTGAAATTTAGACAAGACATTAGACTTTTTCTTAATAAAATAAGACCAAGTTATTCTAGAGAATTCATCAATAAAGAAAACAACATACAAAGCACCATTAAGAGAAGGAACTTTGAGTGGTCCTCTCACATCACTATGAATCAGATCTAATAATGAGATGAATTGGGATCATGATGTTTGAGAAATGGTTCAACATGTTGCTTACCACGTAAGCAACTTTCACATGTCTCATGATCATATTTTAATTTAGGGAGACCAACAACAAGATCAAGTATAGACATTTCATACAGACTTTTAAAATTCACAATGACCTAATATTTCATGCCAAAGTTGAATATCATTCCTAGAAGAGGAAGAAAAGAAAGACTCAGACACAAATCCATCAAAGATATACAAGCCATTTTTCTAAATACCAAAAGAAATAACATTATTGAATTTATATTTTACATACCACTTATCTTGTAACAAAATAACTTTACAATTTTCTTTAGTTAGCTGAGAGAGATAAAATATTCTTTTTTCACCTGAGGAACAACAAAAGACATTCCTAATTACACCATTTGATAATTTAACATTCCCACAAATTTCTGATCTAATTATGGAGTTATCTCCTAGATATATGTTTTCCTTACATTTGACAATATCTAAGAGGATACCATGAGTACAAGTCATGTGCCTAGAGGCACCACTATCAAGAATCCATTCATTTTCATTTGAAGCTGAAAGGGAAGTATACAAGGCAATAGATTTCTTAAAATTATTTGTATGATTTTGCTTCTGATTTTGATCTTTCTTTTGATTGTTAAATTTACTAGTTTTAGTATTTTTAACAAAATTTTTAGGTTTTACTCTACAATCAAACTCTTTATGCCCAAATTTTCCACATTTGTTACATGTTCCATTAAATTTGAATTTAAAGTTCTGTCTGTTCTTAATAGGATTAGATTTAGGATTGAATTTTAATCTTGGGTCTAATATTATGATTCTGATTAGGATTACTATTTTTCTTATAATGAGTAGACTTATGAGTCTGAGAGAACAATTCTTGAGAAGCAGTATCTTTTGAATCAAAATTCTCCATTACATGCTCTTCTTGAATTAACAAAGAGGACATAGTGTCTAAATCAGGAAGATCATTCTCATTCTAATACTTAAAGTTAAGAATTGAGATATAATTCCTAAAATTTTCATGAATATTTATTTGAATAATGAATTACAAAAGATTCTCTTAAAATAATTCACAGTTACAACTATCTGATTTAGATTTAATGTTCTTAATTTTAGCTAAATAATTAAGTATTTTCTCATCTCCCTTCATGGGAGTTGTGAACAATTCTAAAAATATCTTAATTATGTTAGAAAAATGACTAGCTTCATGCATAGTATCTAATTATTTTCAAAAAGCTGTAGGTGATTTCTTATGACCTATATGCATTAACAATTCATCTCTTATGCTTTGCAATAGGATGAGCAGAGCTTCCTGAGATCTTTGGGAGAAGGAGTTAAGGTTTTTAGGGTTTTCATGTCTTCCAGTGGGTCATGTATCCATACCAATTACAAGATCCCATAGCTCCTTGGTCATAAAACATGATTTTAAATGAACTCTCTAAATGCTATAGTTTGTTCCATTCAATAACTGAGACTTATCCATTGAAAAATTAGTAGAACTAGCCATTTTTAATTCTTAGACGAAACTAACAACGAATACAACTAAAAATTTGAATCAAATAATCCAAACTAAGACAAAGAAAAGGATATAGATAATTTTAGCAGAAATACACACATACAACTAGCTAAAACTGAAACAAAAAGCTACAGAAGGATGTAGAGCAAAGATCTAATATTTTTTGAAATTTTAGAATCCATGAGATAGAAACTTAGAAAACCCATATAACATAGAATTTGAAAACCCGTGAAATGAAGAGAATTAGAAAACTCGTGGTACAAAGAATATTCAGAATCTCTAGTACACAGAAACTAGATACCCACGAAAAGAAAAAAATTTAAAATACGTGACAAAAACAAAATTTGATAACCATGATGCAATAAAATTAAAAAATGTGGTATAAAGAGATTAAAAAAAACCACATATCCTTTGGAGGATGCAGAGTCTTTTGAAATTAAATTAAATGACTTTTCGGCTCCGAAACATAGTCTAAAAACTACGACAAAAAAAATGAAACACATAGCTAAAGATATAAATATGACACCGTGAAAATATAAGAACACGTGTCACTTTTCAATGAGCTCACACTTTGTAGTATAGCTAATAAGCCATAAGACAATTAATAGAAAAGATGATAGAAGAACCGTATACACACATTGTTAATTAATTGGTTTGCTTTTTTGCACTCATACATGATTAAAACAAAGGACAAAAAAAATACGAAGGAGCGTGAACACGTTCAATTGGTTTGCAACTGATAGAGACTGAAAAATTATTAGTCAAACAATGCCACTTATCAATGATCTAACGATTGAAAAAAGACACTTGGTGGATTTCCACCAAACTTTAATAGATTGGTTTGCAATTCGTATTTCTACCAAAATGACTAAAGAAAAATTGAACACACATGGAGCGTTCTAAATGACTTTCTCTTCAAAAGTTTGAAAAAGACTAAAAAAATGTGAAAAGGTGGATAATTCGTATTAGATAAGCCATTACCACAAAAAGAAAACTAAAAAATGTGAATAGGTGGAAAAATCTAATTGGATAGCCCACTTCCACACTTAGAAGAAACTGACAATTACAAAATTCAAAGATACTTGGAGCTATTCTATTGGCTCAAACTTTGCAAATGAGAGAAGAAATACTCAAAATATTAACAACAAAAAATACTTATATCACTCTTATTGGCTCAAATTTCGCAAGTGTCAGAAAAAATATTACACAAAACTGATAATGTGAAAAATAAGCGACTTGGAGCTTTCCTATTGGATCTGATTTCACAAATAACAAAGGAAAGATAAAATAAGTCTGACAATGTGAAGAAATGGGTAAAGCCCTTATTGGCTTACATTTCGTGACTGAAAGATATACAAACAATAAAAAATGACAATGCAAAGTAAGGTGGAGCCTTATGATTGGCTTGGGCTTTGTAAAAATGAAAAGATTTAAAAATACTAACAATACGAAGCCAGATGGAGCAAAATGATTAGCTCGAGCTTCGCAGTCAGCAAAACTTCATAGAAAATGGAAAAAACTAATAAAAATTGACACAATAAAGCTAATTGGAAATCAATAATTGGATCAGGATTTGCAAAGGTAGATCTAAAATAAACTAATAATTATAAAGTTGGGGCAGATTTAAACAATCCGAACTAACTGGATCTACGGATATCCTTTCGAATCCACAAATAAAAATAGCCCTAATGGCTATGAACGATGTGAAAACTTAAAATAAGCTCACAAAAAATGGATTTAACCTAAAAATGCTGTAACAAGATGAAGCACATATCTAAGCAAGAAAATGCTAAAACACGATCTAAACAACCATTTAACCAATATTTTCATATAATATTTGGGTGGGAATTGGAATTTTAAACTTGGTTAGATTGAATATGAATGTGGAACTATTAGGGTTGTTTTCCATTGTATGGTTGTGTTATAATTGATATCAACCCCCCATTTATGGAAAAGGGTGTCATAGTTCTGTATGTGTCCCTTATGTTATTCAGATATCAAACATGAATGTTGTATGTTTTGGTGAGTTCAACAGTGTTCTGGAGCATGTTTGAGTATGCCTAGTCATGGTATGAGTCTTCTTGAGGTGACTGGTTTATGTCATGAGGTAAAACATCAACGGTATTATGTGTTTCATATGTCTATAGGTTTGTATAAGGTTAGAAAGGTTAAGTCATGGTTTGTCAACATTGTGTCAAGTCATTCCAGGCTTGTTTCTAGCCTTGGAACATCTAAAATGAGGAAGAGATGTCAATTTTGAAAAAAAACACTATTATTGGAGCATGGTTACTACATGTTGGAATTTTACTCAAGGTTTATGGTGAGTTTGAAGTCATTATTCAGTGATACAATGCTTTTATGAGGTCATTGTGAAGCAAACAGTTGAGAACATACAGTTTAGCATGGATAAGTCACTATGGCGAGAGATTTTTAGGAATAGATGAGCTATGTGGTGGTTATATATAGGTAGAGGATGATTTCATGGTGATTCATGCCAATTTTCAGGTCATTCTGAAGAAGGAATTGCAAATTATGCAAGTTTTCGAAAATCTGGGTAAGAAATAATGTGTTTTTGTGATAAAAGTTGACCTTCTGATGCTCGCTGTGAATTGTATGATTTTCATGGAAACTTGATCTATCAGAAATAGATTCTTTGGTCTATTATGAAGCTTTCAAAAAAATAATTAGGTGGTTTTATCCTCACGTTTTTATGAACGATCGTTAATAAGGTAAAGTGGTCTAAAACCCTAGCTAGGAGAAGTTTGTAGAAAAGTACTTATACTCAGCCTATTTTTCATTATTTTATTAAATGTGATGATTTCATGTTGTAGAGGACTCTTCTAGCTTTCCAAAAATGTAGGATAGAGCTTGTGGTCATATGTGGGCACCACCTAAAAATGACATTTTCTGAAGAGTTTCAGTCTAAGGAAAAGTTATCCAAAGAAGGTAATAGATAAATTGGAGTTGTATGATTTATGTGAGTTTTTATTGATTCCCTTGGAGTTTTAAGGACATTTCCATGCAGTTTAATGATGTTTTGAGAACCAAATAGGCTAACTGGTCAAAGGGTAGTTTTGGGGTCTCAAATAGAAGGGTCCAGTAAAATGGTCATAACTTAAGATACAAGTGGAATTTTGAAACGATTCAAGTTTTTTTGGAAAGTAGATTCAGATATATTTCCATTTATATATGTATTTACTCATGATAAGGTCATTTTACATGGTTTCCAGGGAATTCTTTGAGAAATAATATTTTTAGTAGTTCAAAGACAACATTTGTTTTGGTGTACGTTTGATGTTATTTTAAGAATGATATGGATTGGGTGATGATTAGTATCACCCTTAAATGTGAATAGGGATGAATTATGCATATGAATCAATTTGGAGGTCTTGAATGCAGTTAGAATTTTTTTTATGAGCTAACATTTGGAAATATAATTTTTGGCAGGTTGATCTGGTGAAGGAAACTTTTGCTATGGTTTGAAGGGAAGGATGCTTCATGACTTATAACTTGATTTTAAGTGTTATAAAGGTTAGTCCCATTTATTTTTATTGGTGACATGACATGTTTATTTTGGTAAAACTGATATGGTGATCAAATGAAGTTTCCATGGTGCTGAAGGGTGTAGGAAATAACTGTTTTGAGATTTGTAAAGGGAAGTGGGCCCAGTTAATGAAATAATTTGATTGGTTGATATTAATTGTGATTATGCATGAATGTTTCATGATATTATATTCATATGTAAGATGTTATGGGTCATTAACATGTATTGATTTGATGCAAGGGGATTTTTAAGAATGTACCCATGGGGTTTTGAGCCATTTTTGACACATGTAATGAGGGTTTTAGCTAGGCCAAACTATTTGGATCATATAGAGCTATTGTAATTCAATTTTTATTTTATTTTATAGAGTTTCATGGGTTGAAAATATGATGAGGGACAAACCTCCTTTGGGGAAAGAAGAATAAATGCCTATAAATGTGAAGTTTTAGCTCATTTTTTTAGTTAGTGTTGCATTGGGGAAGTAATGTGACCTAGAGAAGAGTTATTTGAAGGTATGTGGGAATAATTTGGGAGCTGATCAGATGGGATAAAGGTTGAATAATTTTTTGAAGAAATGTGTGCAAGTGTTTAGAGGCAAGACAAGTCCAAGAAGACCTAGAGAGAACAAGTTGAAGAAGGTGTGCTTGAGAGAGAGTTTCAAGGAATTTGGAGCTGAAATTTGGGATCACTATAAGCTGTGGTATCAACATATTTTCAGTGGTCATACTTATAAAAATATCTTATGATGATTTATATTCATAGGAATCACTTGTTGTGAGTCATATCAACAAGGGTTTAGGGGTTGGTGCTTCTAGTGGGGTTGGCGCCTCACTAAACAAATATTATAGGATGTGTAATATTCTTGAAAGTACTTTATTTGAGTAATATAAACAATGGTTTCAGTGGGTTTTCTTACCCTTGAGGTTTTGACACTTATATATGGTGTATTGTGTTCTCTCTCTTGATTATTGCGCATGTGATTGTTTATTGCACACATGATAAGTTTACATGGTTTATGGATATTGAATGGTTAAGTTGAATGATGAATCTAAGAAATGTGAAATGAAGTTGTAATTTTTGTATGAATAATTCAATCCCCACTCTCAGTCACTGTGCTTCCAACAAGGTCTCCGCAGATCCAGAAATAGACTTCAAGCTCTAGCTAATTCAAATCTTCTAGATTGATCCTACACACACATAACCACATGCTATGATACCATGTTAGGATTAATTAGGAATGAGTAATACAATGATTATAAATCCATAATGAATTCCAAAGATTATATATTATGTTTTACAAATTACATAATGTAATAACGAGAGTTAAAAATAAATAACAAAGAGAGATAGAGACAAAACTACAAATTTAAGTGGGGAAACCCAAAGGTAAAAAAACCCACAGTAATAAAGTATTATCTATATAAATAACTCTCAATACTTTAACCAAACACTTCGACTTCACTCCTTTTTTACAATATATTGCAAAGCTATTTTCACATTAGTTCAATGTTATGCAATATAGTCCCGCTCTATGATCATCAAGAATCATTTTACCAATTTGATATTGGTGTCCCCAAAATTTTACTTAAAAATTTTGGGGTACCCCTTTGAAAATTTTAAGTTTTTATGTCTAATCAGGAGAGGCGATGTGACACTGAGATCAGTATTCCATAAAATTGTTGATCATTATCTGAAGTTTATTATGATCTGGACTGGACGTTGAAATGTAGGAGAGAAGGAACGGAGGAAGGTAGATCACTAAAAGGTGACAGAGCCAAAATTACTTGCATAAACAAATAAAGCGTACGTTTATTAGGAAAGAATCATTCTTGAGCTTTTCAAGAAAACACAAAGTCTTTCTCTTCTCGCTTCTTTTTTTCATACAAAAAATGGTAGCAACTATTCCAGTGAACTCCTCGTCATGCATTTTTGGATGGCGATCAGGAAGTCATCGTAAAAGCCAACATACTTTTTAAATATCTTTATAAAAATGATCAAAGCAATGAAATCATTGACGATCATGATCAAAATGCTGAGACCTTGTTAGGTAGGATCAAGAAGCCAATTATTGATTGATTCTCGGTCAAAAGTGACCTCTGGTGCTAAACCTTGAGTGACTATAGCCTTGAAGAGTTGGAATGTATCATCTACTTGCCTCAAGGTGAATGACTCACTCAACATCGTTGGAGACATCTTTGTAACTATCTGCTCCATGTTGTATTTTACATCCAGGGCTTCATCCTTGATTTTATCTATCCTCTCCAAGATATATTCCATTTGATCTACCCAATAATCTAACGCAACGAGAGATTTATTATGTGCTTGTGGGTGATCGATGACGCTGAACTTCAATAGGTCGTCAGTTGAACAGCTAGCCATTGCTTAGAATGTTTCATGTTACAACCTGGCATTGTCCAACTCCTCAGAGAGCGAACCTACTACTGCTTGTAGCTCCTTATTTGCTTGATCAATATCCTGGTAGAGCACTGTGAATTTTTTAATCATTTCCTCACTATCTCTAAGGATTTTCTCAATCTAGGAGGATATTTCCATGTCTTATTCACCAATCTTAGCATATTCATTTATCTTATCCTGGCTGAGAACTTTAGTGGGTTCGGCGGTGGTCACAGGAGGAGTGTTGCCCATTCTATGCAATGCTTGGAGGAGATGTTTGTTTTTCTCCTTGAGTATTCTCTTCTCCTCTTTTGCTTCCTAAAGTTTCTTGCAAAGAGCATCTACTGCAGATAAGGCCTCTCCTTGTAGGCTTTCTAATGAGGTTCCCATTGTGACTTGAGTCACTGTGAAGTCTGTGGGTGATAGATTCTTCTTTTCTTTGGTGGGATCCAGGTAGGAAATCTCCATGACTCTCTCCCCTGAAGTGCTTTTTGAAAAGTGAGTTATTGCTTTCTGCTTCTTGGGTCCCTTCTTCGGAATGACAGAGAATTCCATGTGTGCGATGGAAACATTTATCTTATGCTGACCCAGATGGTCAGAAATCTAGCTAGGACTTATGGGAGAGGGAGTAGAGGGAATATAAGAAGAAACAAGAGTGAAAGGGGAAGCTACTATAGAGGACCTAGGGAAGTACATAGAAACACTTGGTGGTGGCATCGACAAGGAGTCCAATGCGCTGCTACTTGTGGGGCCTGGAGTTACTATAAGAGAAGAAAAAGACATGGAAATAGAAGGGATTTACAATTGGATGGAGGGAACACTGGGCAATAGATCCATGAGAGAGGATAAGATGGAAGAGGTGGGAGATGGAAGGCAGGAAGGGAGAGAATAAGATGCATCCATACGAATAGATTTTTCAATGATAGGGGGAGGAGGAGTGGAAGAAGGAATGGTGGGTACCTCACTAGTTGTAGCTGTGATAACATCCTGGGTGGATGTATCCATTGAAACTTCTGTTGTTTCTTCTTCTTTACGTGGAGACATCTAGTCAACCACTTGTTTCTCATTAGTAGAAGGAGGGCTTTGAGGAGCTTCTTCTTATTTTGATTGATTCTCCTTCCTTGTCTTTCCCTTTTCCTTTTGGCACTTGGGCCTGATCTTGGAGGTGCTCTGCCAGAAGTAGAAGCAGTGAAGTCTACCCTGAGGTAGGTGAGACAATTCTGTTTGCACCAATGTTCAGTGTGCTACAACGTGGGCTTGACCCTTTCTTGAATGGTCTTTGGTGCCTTGGCTCTGTCGATCTCTGTGAACAGCCAACCATCCCCATCTGTGTCAAGATAAATCTGATCAATTTCTTGATTAGTCTCTTGGAATCCCTTTGGAACGATGGCTTTGCCATAGTGGATGATTTCCTCCAGAGACATCCGAGAGTGATCCTTTCATCTGATATCTATTTCATGTGTCAGGTCAATCCAAATGTCCTTGATCTCAGGAACATGGATGAGATCAATTTTGGCCCTTGGGAGGCAACTCTAGTAGTCGAAGGTGGGCCTGGCTGGGAAGTTGTGCTTAAAATTTAGCAATTCCAGCTCACATACATTTCCCGCAAATTGGCAAGTGTGGTGTAGGTGTATCGGTTTGACTATAAGGGGGAAAGGATTTCCTCCTTTCTTTCTCTTCATGCACTTCTCATGGTAAGTGATCAGTTACCTTGACAACTCCAGAGGATCAACTTGGGCCCTACATACCTTGGTAGCATTGGTTGGTTCACCTTAAAAATTCACCACTCTGAGATATTTGAATGTCAGGAATTGTGTGAACAATGCTCCCCATTTCTTTGTGGCAACAATCACGCTTAGGTTGGTCTGACCATGTCTCATATTCGGCCTCAGTAAGAAGATTACCTCATAGAAGAAGAGGTCATTAATCTTGGAGAATTGGGAGATGCTGGCCTCAAGCTTAAGCTGTGGGTAGTATTCATATATTTTGACCTGGGGCCATACCCCATTTAGAGCTAGGCCTGTGAAATCTCTTGTTGATGTTGTAATGTATACAACAAGGAATTCATGTAGAAATTCCTAGTTGTTAGGACTTGTTGAAACTACTGGGAGATTGTGTCACTGATGATTTCACCCCAGCCAAAATGCTGATCAGGTGTATTCTTGCTCATGGTCTCTAAGTACCTCAACATCCATTTGTGGAAATAATGGGCATTAGGAAGCCCAAATACTCTGTTTAGGAAGGTGATTATATCACTAAATTCATCATTAAAGTCACTACGGTGGATGGTATGTGGCCATCTGCTCACTGGCTTCTTTTTCTTTAGATAAATCTCATTCATCATCTGCATACATTTATCCTTATTGTCATCCCAGGCCTTCTTACAGTCTTCTAGACTTATGGTGACATATTGCCTGTGATGAGGAATACCCAAGGTTATTTCAAAGTGATGGGTTGTGAGGTCGATGATCATCTTTCCTTCCTTATCTTCGATACATCTAGTGTCCTTGTTGTAACACTGAGTAACCAACATAATAAATTCATTATTTACAGCACTTACTAGTAGCCCAGTTGTAAAGTGCAATCCATTGCCCACTAGCTTGTTCATCCATGGGCCACTGCTTGTTGAGTTGGTCCTTGCCCAAAATTCATCCATATCGATATGCCCCAGCTCAGAGTTTCTGATGTTGAGAACATTTTCTGCATACGAGTCAGGCATCATGACTTTCTGATATTTGTACTTCATCTCTTGTTCTGACAGATTAGCTTTAGCTTTAGAATTTGTTGGATTTTTGCTTGATGAAGACATGTGTGAGCTCGAGGATGGATGTTGTTGTTCTGCAAGAAGAATCAAGGAGGTCCAACATAGAAGAGCCATGTCAACCATCATATTATTCATAATGAAATCTTGCACAAAGAATAATGAGCAATTATAAGGCTTAGGGCACAAGGCACAGGTTCATAGCATGCTGTAGAGGGTTAAAAATGATGGGCACACTTTTGAGGATTTTGACATGGAAAAAAGTGCACCAGTGTTTGTAGGAGAAAAGTTGTGCTTAGCAGAAGGGGCGCGGTTTTCCTGGGTGTTTGACATGTAATTTTGGGGGGCAAAGGGTAAAGTGCAGGGTGCAGGTTTACAACATGCAACATATCATGTTGATGTTAAGGGAAATGTGCTAGCGCTTAAGGAAATTTACTTTGGCTAGGCGCTGAAGGAGATTGTGTTGCATGGGTTTTAAGTGCGCCCATGCTTTGAAATAATCTGTTGTGGTGAGGCGTAGGTAAAGTTGGTGTTGCATGGGAAACCGGTGCGCCAAGAAAAAAAGTGCTTGGTGTGGCACGAATTTGCAGTACATAACATCCAATGTTGATGATGCACAAGATGGTGCCTAGCGCCCTAGGGAAAAACTGCTAAGTGCTTTTTATATTGGGCACGGGTTTAGGTTCATGCTGCAAGAAAGGATAGTGCACCCAAGGTAGATTTTCAAAATATGTTATAGTGAAGGATAGTGTGCCCTGCTTCAATTCATCTTTTAACAACTTAGATTACTTTCCTTCTTCCTCTTTCTCTATTTTTGGATATCTCTGATGGTAAAGAGAGGGTTTTAACAAGATAATAAGTAGGGAAAATGAGGCCTTGGGTTTCTTCAGAGGTAGGGGTCTTCCAAATTTGCAGATCTAGAAGGAGAGGAAAAATGTGTTTACCCAGTTGTTTATATATTGTTAAGTTCTTCTTTTTTAGATTTAATCCTTTTAACAACTCTAAAACCTAACACAACCAAAAACATGAAAACCATAACAACAAGGATGACAAAAACCACTTACTCGGTTTTATAAAGGATGAAGGATGACATTGGGGTCCATAAGCTCGAAAAATGACACACGGGGGTGGCAAGGATAGTTGACAGGTGCAGAGAAAAAACTTTTCACAATTTTTAATTTGTGAAAATGATAGGTGTCAGGCGCCTATTTATAGAAAACTTGGCATTTATTGTTTCACCGACTTTCTTTGGTGCACATTTCAGAGTGTTTAATGGGTTAAAATGTTCCTTGGCATAACCTCAAGGATGTTAACACATCATTAACAATGCCTTAGTGCACATTTTTTGATGACAACATGATATTTCCAGTGCCAAAGAGGTGTAACTTTATGGATGCTGACGCAAGTTTTCTAGTGCCAAAGGATTTTCTAAGGGGCGCACATTTTGGTATGTCGACATGAGAATTCCTGCGCCTATTTCGAAAAGGTGCACTTTTGAGAGTGTTGACACCACCATTTTGTACACCGAGTTTAAAGAAGCTGAAAATGACTAAGTTCTAAAAAACTTGATTTTTCGAAAGGGAGTTTTAGGCCATTTTCGAACGTTAATAAGACTTCCTCAGGGGACAAAAATAGATTTTTTTGGTATGGTTGCCTGCAAAATTACCCTTGTCAATTTTATAGGATAACATTAAGGATTCCTTATAATGCTTAGAAAGGTTGTAGGAGGTTTCTTGGGTATATTTTATAAAATACCCATGTGCTCAAAATGCTTAAAAGTTCCTGAAAAATCAATTACTTGTCCTCTTAAGTAATTAGGTTCTACAAAGTTTTTTACTTCTAAGTAACAAGTAGTTTATCCTCCAAAACCTGGTTCACATAGTTCTCCCTCTTTGTGCTAAATAGGAGTGCTTCTAATTATTAAAATTGGTAAGTCAAGTAGTTTAAAAACCCCACAAAACTGATTTCCATCTCATAAGTTCTACACTAAATGGAAGTGATTTTACTTCTTAGTTTTGCACTAAACCAAAATGATTTTACTTGTCAAAATTAAGCAAGTAAAGTAATCCTTAAACACCATAATACAACCCTTCTTTGTGCAAAATTGATGCCTCACTACTTGTACTTATTTGCGCTAAATCACAACTAATTTACTTGGCAAGGTAAAGCAAGTAAAGTCATCTTTGAATGCCGCATAACTAAACACTTAAGTCATTAGTGTTTTGGAAGTACTTTACTTCTTTGAAAAAGTAATGAAGTTAAGTTGTTCTCAAAACCTGCATATAAGGAGAATGCTGACATGGTATCTGTACGACCCACATTAAATGAGCTGGAATATATAAAGTCTCAAGAAATTACATGTCAGTTCCATGCATTGTGTATACTCAGAGAGAAGTTTTTTGATCTCCGAGCCCCAAGCAACCTCGTGCTCCCAATTGAAGGAGAATTCATGCAAATTGACTTTGACCCACTTGCAGGAAAGGTAAGTTTTATGTTTTACCTCCTTCTTTCTTGTGTTGTTCTTCCTCTGTGTTGTTAATATGTCTATATTTGTAGTTTTTCTTTCGCAGGTGTTTGTTTTTCTGTTTCCGAAACTGTGGTTGGTAAATTTGATTGAATTTAGGTTATTTTTGTCAATTGGGATTAGGGTTTTACTAGTTCAATAAACTCATTACTACCTTTTGATGATATATCCTCAAAATCCTACCATTTTCAAACACTGATTTTTCCCTACTTGTAAGTTTCCTTCTAAGTAGTTTTTCTTACATTAATCTAGTAAACCAAATCCTTTATTCATGATTAGAATTACATGTTTTTAATAGAAGCGTAGGGTATTTTCCTCATTTGTTAAATTTGTATCAGTAATTTGGGTTATAGGGATGCCTTATAATTATTCAAAAGTCAGGAAATGATGATATCTTGCATAGTAATTCTTACTGCCAAGTTCGGGTTCTGCAAAGTGTCAACTCATTTTCTGCAAAACCCAGTGTTATGTGCTAAACTAAAGAGTCTAGAATTAATTCTACTCTTCTGTTTAATAGAAGCAAAGTGATATCAAAATACTGCATTACACATCATTGCATCACCTTGCATTGTGGGTTTTTACATTGATGTCAACTCGCGGATTGGGGCAGCCACTAATTCAAAGTAATCAATCCTCAAAACACCACATTACTCCTTATTTGTGTGGATTTTAATAATTGTTACTTGCTATGTCATTTGATGTTTAGAACTACTTCTAATTCTTTTCCTATGTTTTGTGCTAAATCGACATGCTCACTACTTCCTATACATTACGGTGTTTTGAGTTACTTCTACTTATAATGACTTGTGGGTTTCCAGAACTCTTTTACTTAAGGCTTGTAAGTTGCACTAAACCGACCCCTTATTACTCCTTACTACCTTGTGGGTTTTAGGTTACTTAATACTCCCAATATGCTTTGTACTAGAATGATGGGTTATTACTTCATATACATTACGGGTTTCTGAGGGGCAATTACTTTCTATGCATTGTGGTGTTTTGTAAAGTTGTTACTTCTTTATTCATTGTGAAGAATTTAATTACCCTTACTTGTTGACTTCAAGTATCGAGTAAGAACATCCTAAAAACTTGCAATGCATTGAAAAATGAGTTGTTTTACTTGATCAATTCTAGTGAACTTTGAACTTCACTTTTAAGATGATCTCAATGTATTTTCATGACTAGATTGAATTTAATATCTGCATGGAATTGAAATAATGTGACTTGCCTTGAATTCTATATTTTAAGCTAGGAGCAAATTGATTGCTAATATTTTAGTAGTTGGAGCATACTGATTACTTGAAGGGGAGTAGATGTTTGAGGTAAGGGAAGAATCACTTGAAGTAAGTGAGAAGTCATTGGAGGAAGAAGAAGTTGTTTTCATTTGAGAAGACCCTAATATTGTCATTGAAGAAACGCCCAGGGCCAGGAAAGGTAAAGGAAAGGCTAAGTCTAAGTCAACCAGTGAAGTTCAAAAGGGAGTAAGATGAAGTATGAGTTTAAAGGCTATCCAGTGGAATCTTATATTGTATCCAAGCTTACTAAAATTAGTGACACAACCATGGGGCACATCTCCATTAGTGAATTAATTGAAAGATCTAAGGATAAAATTATTAAACACCTCTCATGCAGGCCCTGACTAGAAGTGGGTTAATACAAGAAAATTCTTTTCATAGTACTGCTCAATTTCCTGAGTTTGTACTTGTTGGTCCGAAAATTAAATGTCGCTTGGGCAGATCTATGCATAAACAAGCCAACAGTGTGTAGGGCATAGCCCCTCTTTGAGTCAGCAAAGTGAAACTGGTTTATTGCTATTCTACCAGCAAGAATCTATGCAAGTCTCATAGTATTCTGCCTTTGGGGGTTTGGGATCTCATCCCAATAGGTTTATTTCCGACTGCGAAGAGAAAGGAATGAAAGAGAGGATGAATGAAAGGTCAGATCCAAAGGGAGAATTAGAAATGAATTCCAACAGCAGAAATGTCAGAGGGTTTATGTTTTGGGATCGGTAGTAAACAGAGCCAAACCTACTTGCATAAACGATTAAAGCAATACTGATGAATAAATGACAACAAAGTAGAAGCATTAATCTAGACAGAACAATCATACAGATCTGACGTAAGAAAGACCTAACTCATATAACACATGTATTCAGCACAAAGTCTAACTATTTTGTATTAATATTTCTTTCTGTTACAAAAAGCTCAAAGTCTTTTCTCCTCACTTCTATTTTTCATCTGAAAGATTATCCACCACTGAATACAACAAGTATTCCAGTATTTATAGAAGAAGAGAAGGAAATGAAGGCAAAAGCAAACCAACCACTAACAAAATATTCATAGAAAATATCTAAAAAGTCAACAGTTGACTTGGGCAAGTTTTCTGATGGTAACATCCCATGGTGCAACATGGATGAAGTCATCGTGTATGCCAACATGCTTTTTAAATATCTTACAAAAATGATCAATGGATCCCAAGAAGAAACTATTCTGCGCCTTTGGAAATGGGCGCAAAGTTATCATGCATGTTTCATTACACCACATTGTCAGCGCCTTTGGAAATGGGCACACTTATTAGCATGTTGACACCACATTGTCAGCGCCTTTGGAAATGGGGTGCACTTATCAGCACGTCGACACCACAGTTGCCTTTGGAAATGGGCGCACCTTTCATGTGTCAGCATTTGAACTTATCAGCGCCCTTGGCGCACTCTTCGATGTTATTTCATCGTGTCAGCATGACTACTTCTACTTCCTTACCTAGTTTTTACACTAAATTGACGGCTCATGTGCGACAAGATACTTATTAGCACCCTTTGGCGCACCTTTCATCGTGTTAGCATGAACTTATCAGCGCCCTTGGCGCACCTTTCATCGTGTCAGCATGAACTTATCAGCGCCCTTGGCGCACTCTTCGGCATGTCGACAGGAACTTATCATCACCCTTTGGCGCACCTTTCATTGTGTTAGCATGAACTTATCAGCGCCCTTGGCGCACGTTTCATCGTGTCAGCATGAACTTATCAACGCCCTTGGCACACTCTTCGACATGTCGACACCACATTGTCAGCACCTTTGGCGCAACTTTTTGCATGTTAGCACGACAATGTCAGTGCCTTTGGCGCAACTTTTTGCATGTCAGCACGACAATGTCAATGCCTTTGGAAATGGCCAAAAATGGCTAAGTCCTGAAACAACTTGATTTTTTGCAAAGGGATTTTTGGGCTATTGCGAACATTATCAGAGTTCTTCAGGGGACCAAAATAGAATTTTTGGTATGACCTGCAAATTGCCCTTGTCAATTTTGCCTACTAGAATGTGCTAAGCATTATGATCCCTGACCAATTTTGAATTTGACAGTATTTGCATGAATGTGCTAAATAATTTTTATTCGACTTGAATTCAAGGACAATCAAGGATATTGCTGGTAATCTGGTAGTGAGGCTTGATGCCCATTTCTTCAAATTTTTTCTTGAAGATCTCTACTACAACTAAAACATTGGGGGTTAGTATGGAGAAGGATAGATGAATAATAGGAGAACAACATGGCTTATTCCATTGGAGGATCATGAACTTAAATTATTTGAAGGAGAAGAAGAAACCCTGAAGATTTCATAGGTATATTGTAAGATCTAGATCTGGTTCAGGAGGTGGATGATATAACTCAATTATTGTGTAGGATCAATAGAGAGAAGAATGCGATAGAGTTTCTCTACATGGATGTACTACTTTACTCAGAATGATTGAGACTAGTAAACCTAGTGCTTTTATTAAATGAGGAGAAATTATTAGCAATAATATTGATAGCCAATTACGGGGAGTCATTCAAAAACTTGATTTCAAGATAAATTCTTATCTAGTATATGCTACAACAGCACATGGTGTTTTTTTGAAGTTACGAAGCTAAGGTACCTTAGCTGAGAATCCATTTCATGAATATTATCCACAATTGGTCCTTGCCTAATTATTTCAAGGAGTACAGACAAGTCAATGATTTATTTTTTTATGAAGTTATCTGCAAGTTTGATACTGAGTTGAAGGAAAAGAGGGTGTCTAATGCTGCATGGAATGTAGTTGTTCAATATGGATGAATTTTTATTCAGTTATCTCATTTAACTTATCTAAGGGTTTATGGATTCTCAGGAAAACAACTAAAGCTTCCAAGGTATCCTAGTGATAAGTGGATTTTACTTGAACTATGTAGACAACTGGTGGAACTTAATGATTTGCAATCAGGGCTTCATAGAGTAGTGGTTCGGTTTCCAATTTTCACTGGGAGTTATTTTTGTGGAAACATCCAAAAAGCTTGAAATTTTTCCAAAGAAATGTTTCACAATTATACTCAAGAATATTATAAAGCTAGAATAAATTTTGATTACAGAAATATTACACAGAAGATAGTCTCATTGAATCACACACATCTCCCAACACTGGAGGATTATTGGATAGATTTCTGGGAGGAATTTGAAATCAGAGGAAGAGATTAGTATGAAATGAAAGTGTAACAAATTGTAAGCTTCGGATTAGAAAATATTCCCAAGAAGCTCTTAGATGATGGAGATGTAATTTTAGGTGCATACTATGAAGAGGGAGGGGATGATGCTCCACTGCCAGAAGTGAGGAATAAGTCAAAAATAATCATGGAAAGAACATCCAAGGTTCTTCTATGTACTTCTAACTGGATTCTTAGTAAATTTTATTTCTCATAAGAATTTGTGATGAATGAAATCAGTCAAAAGAGCACCAAGAGAAAAGAAGGACCAAGGGAGAGTAGCGGGGGGCCTAAAAAGTTACATCCAAGTAAGAATCATAGAAAAAAATGTTGTACCTTCGAAGCAAACATCAATATCAGAAGATACCCCAAGTGAGGCTTCTCATTCATTGGTGTCTTCATCTACTGGTGCCCTTACTATACAAATTCCTTCCACACAAGAAGAAATTGTGGTGCCACCTTGGATCCCTGCTACATTCATATGCCCTTCAATTGTGGTAGAAGTTTCATCTCCTCATCCCCCCCCTTTCTCTCCTCCGAGTAATCCCATCCACATTCAGAATATCAGTCAATTTATCAGTTGGAAGAGATGCATGATATTGTCATGGAAGGATCCTCACTTCACGAGGTATCTCAGCCAGTAGAGAGTGGTAAGATATTAACAGAAAGTATGGAGATAAAAGAAGGAGAAATTGAAAAGTAAATTGGGGAACGTACTCATTTGGAGACAGTTAAAGAACTGTTATTACAGGAGGGGGTTGAGAAAGAAAATGAATTTGAATGCAATGTTGATAACAAAAATGACAAGGAAAAGAAGATTGAGAATCGATTAGTGATCTAGAAGATGAATAAGTTTGAAAAGGTGTTGTTACAAGATAATATTGTTGAAGCACAAAAGGTACAATAAGAAATGATCATGCATCCTTCCAAGGAAGTTACTAGTCAAGAGATGGTAGTCCACTCTGGCACCCCAACCTCTTCAGGGCAATAATTTGCTACATTAGCATCATAGACACTTCCGAGTGTTAAGGAAGTGGTCAATTTAGAAGAAATGGATTTACAATTATTGAAGAGTATCGAGAAGAAGGGAAATAAGTCTAAGAGGACCAAGTGACTTAAAATATTATAATTGAACCATTGGGATTTTTTTTTTCTGAAGTGTCTACCTTGATATCAGGTAAGGGAAAATTTGAATTGACTAAGGAAGATTTGATGGTGACAAGAGTGCATCTAGATGAGGAACTATTGAAGGCCTTAAACAAGATACAAAAACATTGATTAATAGTCTTTTTCTTAAGCTTGATGAGGAAAAAGCTAAGAATACCAAGTTAAAAGAACAAACATCTAAGCTATGTGAAATAATTGTAAAGGTTGCAAGGTCTTCGGTTCAGCTAGTATTGACAAAAGAGCAGGTGAATCCCCAAGTGATCACTATAATGGAAGAAACTGGTGAAAAGGGTAAAGTTTTGGATGAATGGATAGCTAATATCACCAAAATTGTTATGGAGGACAACAAAGAAATACTTGTAAAAATGAAATAATGCTAAGATAAATGGGATAAACTAAAATGTT
Organism: Taxus chinensis; assembly: GCA_019776745.2. Classification (NCBI taxonomy): domain Eukaryota; kingdom Viridiplantae; phylum Streptophyta; class Pinopsida; order Cupressales; family Taxaceae; genus Taxus; species Taxus chinensis. The sequence goes on along the minus strand of CM034152.1, from coordinate 588,906,809 downwards.
TAAGGTAGGAAGTTGATAATGAATGTGGAATGACAGAACTCTAACTTAAGAGTTTTTAAGCAATAGTTTCACTTCTAGATAATGTGTTAATTGAAGATAAGATTTCCCCCAAAGGGTTTGTGAAGAAGGGTGGACAACAGGAGCTTACTCTTTCATTCCAATGAAGGATTATTAATCTAGTGGTGGAAAGGATGAAGAATTTATAAGAAGAGGTAGAGCAAGCCATGGATGAGATCGATGATGGCATGCATGATATCACAAAATACAATACTGATAAACCTCCAAAGGACATTGAAGAGTCCCTTTAATTATTTCACTAAGAAATGAACAATGCTACTATTTCCTTTGGGGTGAGAATCAATGAAAGAATTATTAAAGCTTCAAGGGGATGCTAATTACCTTGCGGTCTAGAATTGGGAAAGTAAGAGGATGGTGCAACATATTGGAGAAAGAATTATTCAGGTTTGAGATGGAGATGAAGGTTATTGCAAAAGAAGATAATAATGTGATAAAATAGATGCCAGATCAATATGCCAAGTATTGTGAAAATAATAAGGATATAGTTGAAAAGAAGGACAAAGCGGAGATCGAAGCATTGCAGTTGGAATAATTATTCTTCTTATTCTTCTTCTTCTCTTTTTCTTCATCTATTTCTTAATGTAATCAAGTAATGTAATTTATTGTATGACTGAAGTAATTCAGTTAATCACTGTTACTTTAATTTGGTTATAAAGTTAACTACTTGATGATAATGGTGAGTTAGTTTTTCTCGTTTAAATGATGGAACATTACGAACTCATATGTGACATGCAATGAGGATTTTGAGGAGAAAAGTGCTCAACTCCTTACATTTTTGTAGTTAGACATTTATGGAAGTATAATGGACATTTTCTCTTTTGTATTTTCCTTATGGAGACTATAAATAGAAGAAGAGGCCTACAAGTCAAGCGATCTAGGAATTTTTTGGAAAACAACTGTTATACTTTGTACATGGTTGTTTTAAACTTTGTGTTGAAATAATTAGATGTTCATTTTGTAAATTATTGATAATTGAATAAGAAGAAGGATGATTTTGTGGAACTTTGTGTCTTCTAAAGTCTTGTTGTGCAAAATATGAAAGATAATGGTAAACTTTTCTTTAACTTTAAATTTAATCTAAGTGCACTTCTTTTCATTTTCTAAGAATTGTGAAAATCACCAAGTATTTTTTTATTCCATGTGGCCATAACTAGATTTATTGTCTACTCATTTCCAAGCACGTTTCCTTTACATAACTATTTCTTTTTTTCCACATTGTCTTTCTACTTTTCCTAGTAATTTCATTCACGTACAACTACTTACTTGTTGCAGAGTTGTTTAGCTATGTTTCATGAGATGTATAACTAAAGTAATATCCCAAATATAGATTAAAATGTCGTAGAATAAGTAAATAAATCAAACGTGTGCTTCATGGTTAAATGAAGAGGATTTATCCCATGACTGTCTAAGTTATATGTTTCGCCAAGCATAAAATTTAGCCAACAATGTTTGAAAACTCCATTTGGGAATGAAATTCAACCAACAACTTGTTATTATCCTGTGCATTGATAAGAGAAATAACTCTGAGTTATTTGTGGTCTAACTTAGGCACTTGGACTGCTTGTGTGTGTGTGTGTGTGTGTGTGTGTGTGTGTGTGTGTGTGTGTGTGTGTGTGTGTGTATGTATAATAGAAAAAAAAATTTCATGCATGCACATCCTTGATCACATTGAGTCACTCTTACCTTCAACATGAGATTAGGTGCATATTATAAAATCAGTCTCATATTAAAGATAGGAACACTTTTTGAATAAGGAAATTTCTTGCAAGAAACAACTTTACTGAAGCCCGCCCCATAGATTTTTAATATCCTTCAGTCTGGAAAGTCATCCATTTACATGAGAAAGTAAGGCTTAGGGTAGAACTAATTACTTCTTTTGACTGTAAGAAACATTTAATTTTAATTATGCACCTCAAGCCTGAACACGCAGATCAAGTATTTTACCTGTAGGGAGAATTTAGACTTCACCAAATCAATTACAACATAGCCAGTCACTGGTATAATTCAGCGAGTTAGTCCTCAGTTGTTTATTCCTTTACAGATGGCTCAGTAGCTTCGTATTCCTTGGGGTGTGGCATTCAATCCTCTAAATCTAACTCCCCCTCTTCATTAATTACCCAAAGGTTCTAGAAAAATTTGCCAAAGTTTTATGGAGATGGTAAGAAAAATCCTGATGACCACTTTGTAACTTTATTCATATCATGTGGGGTGCTTGCTGTGGAGCATGAAGATGTATGTGTTAGGTTGTTCATTAAAGCATTGTACAACTTAGATGGAGAATGGTTCTACTGACTGGAAATAGGCACCATAACAAACTTGACTACCATACAGGATCAGTTCATAAAAAAATATTCAAACCTACAGAAGATGCAAGAACGCTTATAACTCAAATGGCTTAATTAAAAAAGGAAACTCATGAACATATGAGGGACTTTATTGCTAAATTCCAGAGAATTTTGTATAAAATTCTTGCTACTATTGCTCTTAGTGATGAGAATCAAAAAGTGTTTTTCATTAATGATTTATTACTAGAAGTTAAGTATCAGCTACACAGAGCATGTCCAACTAATTTTTTGGAAGCATAGAATGTTGTCATTGAAGTTAAAGATGATCTCATCATTGCAGGAAATATTAAACACTCAAGCTCTAAAACTGAAGGAATGACTTCAACACCTAGCCCACTACTTCAAAGATTGGTTAATGACATGCTGTAGATAAAGAAGAAGATGACACAAGGAGATAATGCTGCACCACCAGAACAGTCCCTTCCCAAAACTTCAATAACTAGAATACAAACTGGAATCGTCTTACTTCTACACCATAGAGACTAGAAATTGAGGTTGTACATATGAACAATGTGGAGATGAATGAAGAGGATCATGCTGCTGCTAATAATGATTCACTTGAAGGTGAATATTTTATAGACCCTGTTGGAAACTCCAATATCAACTACCTGGACTATGAATCAGATGAAGGCTATTACAAGTCTTCTAAAGATAGTGATGGTCAAAAAATTTTAGTATTTACAAGATCTCAAGTGAAACATAGTGGAAATGATTATTCTAGAGAGAGAGAGAGAGAGACCAATTCCTTCTTCCTTGGCTACAAGAGATAAGCAGGTAAATTCTTCTCCTATTCAATTACAAAAACTAGTGGGGCATGTTTCTGAAGCTAGTCTAAATGCATACACACCTTCCTTTGACATTATTGATCATATCAAGAAGACTAAGATCTAAATGTTTGAAGATGAGTATTTGAGGGCCTTTCCTAATCAATTTAATAGGTTAGTAAAGTATGTACAGAGAAATGGAAAAATAGTTCTGCTAATAATAATTCTAGAGGTATATTGCCTAATCCTAAGAATATCCCTACACAAAATAATGCTAAAACTACTGCTTCTGCATCATTGGAGAGAATTGAACCTTTTTATGTTTCATTACTTATTAATGGTTTCTGTTAGCATAATTTAGCATAGGCATATTTATTGCATTTTATTGCATTGTCTTTTATTTAATAATGTGCAACATGTGCACTCTAGTCTAGTGACTTGTATTCAATATTGTTATGTTGGATAACATTCAATATTGGTATTAGTAGTAATTACATGTGTATGTGAGATGGGTCTTATCATCTCGTAGTTGGTGTCTGCTAGGGTGTCATTTCTATCCATATGAGGCTGTCTAATATCTATAAATATTACAGCTCTTGCATTGTAATGTAATCTGATTTCATGATCAATAATATTTGTGAGGCTTCCGTCCCTCTTTGGTCATTGCAATCTTATTCTATTCTATCATTTGGTATCAAAGCTATACCATTATTATCATTTGGTATCATAGCAGGTTCTATCCAAGCAAGGTTGAAGAGGAGCACTATTGGAGAGGATCCATTGGAGAAGAAGATTTGCATCAAAGGAGAGCCATTGAAGCATCCCGCAGCCTCCATTCCTTCCAAGCATCCCTCAACTAAAATTTAACCTATCCACTTATTTGGAAGGTAATTTATTTTTTATTAGTCATTGGTATAGCCAATTGATCTAACATATTGGCGGAATATTTCAGATTTGGAGATCTTTAAAAAAAAAAAAGAGAAAGATCTTGAAAAAAATTGCAGATTAAAAAAAAAAATGATTTGTGAAAAAAAAAAAAAGATCTTAAAAAAAAAGGAGAGAGATCTTGAAATTTTTTTTTGTAGATCTAAAGAAAAACAAAATCAAATCTGAAAGTGGAGGTGTGAAGAATTTGGGAGCAAAGGTTGAAGCAGTCCCATCAACAAAATTCCAGCAGATAGCTATTAGAAAAAAGGACATAAATTTTTCATACAGTGTTAGATTGATGTCCTATTTTTTTTTCCTGGAAAGATAAGAAGGAGGCGCACAACTTTACAGTTTACATCATCTTCAAATTCGGCCTCTACATATGATGAAAATTCTGTACAAGTCAGATCATTTTTTTCTGAAAAAAAATCAGATCTAGCTGGTAATTTGGTAAGATCTCAAAAATGAAAATTCCAATTCTTCTAAAATTTTGTGGGTTTCAAGAAAAATATTGCATGATGCTGCTGTAAAAATTTTAGAAAAACCCAGATTCACAACTACTTAGAGGAGATAACTATGCTGCATGGAAACCGAAGATCAAGGTGTTACTTGAGTTTGAAGACCTATGGACAGTTGTAGATGGACAAACAACAAGATCACTTGATGATGGAAGACAACAAGTTCAATTTGATAGGGCCAATCAGAAGGCCAAGTTGATCATCTTGTTTAGTGTAACAGATGATGTACAACCCCACATTAGAGATGCCACATCAGCCAAGGATGCATGGGATAAGTTGAGCACAGTCTATGAGGAAAAGAACAAGAATGCCATCCTCAACCTACTATCACAACTGCATACTCTCAAGTTCAAGCACAATGAGAAGGTTGAAGTTTTTTTGAGACGAGTTGCTACTTTGAGGGCATCTTTATTGGCATTGGGAAAAGAGATAAGTGATGAAGACCTCCTTCAAGAGCTACTGTGGGTACTCTGTTCAACAAATAGACTGCAGTTCTTGCAGCTTCTGCCCAAAATGTCTTTGTTAAACCTGAGTCATCAATCATACATCGCACCATTTCCATGATAGTACGATTCCTTCTCTCAACTATACCATTCTGTTGTGGTGTGTGAGTAGGAGGCATTTTTCGATGAATCCCATGAGCTTCCAGGTAAGTCTTGAACTCATTGCTTGTGAATTCCCCCCCTCGATTTGAGCGGAGAGTTTTGATCTTACGACCAACTTCATTCTCAACAAGTGCTTTGAACTTCTGAAATGTCTCAAAGGCTTGACTCTTGTTTCTTAGACAATATATCCACATCTTTCTTGAGTAGTCATCAACACAAAGCATGAAGTATTGACATCCAGAATGACTTGGTTGTATGGGCCCGCAAAGATCGGTGTGCACCAAAATCAAAGTCAATGAGAGAACAAAATCAAAGTCAACGAGACAACACCAAGAAGTGTCCCATTTGTAATAGAGGGGGACATGGCATCAAAGATTTTTGGTACAATTCCTAGAAAAAGGGTTCATCAAGTAATTCAAAACCCAATAACCAACAGGGTAACAATAATTCAAATAAAGGGAAGTCCAACAACAACAACAATCAAGGGCAGAAAAATGGTAATTGGCAAAGAAAACCCAAACAACAAGGGTACATTTCCAAACATGAGAATGATTCAAATGAAGGACACCACATGTATTCTACTCAATTTGATGAAGAAACCAAGTCCACACACGATATCTGGTATGTTGACTCGGGTGCAACTCGACACATGAATGGACACAAGGATTGGTTCTACACACTACGTGACTCACCTAACAAGAACCATGTGTCAGTAGGTGATGAATCATCATACAATGTCAAGGGGATTGGAAACATTTCACTACCTCTTGGAAAGCATGACTACAAAATCTACTCCAACACAGTCACCTTTGAGAAGTTGGTCAGTCTACTCCAACAAGAAGAGGCAATGAATAACAAAGATCATGAAGATGAGCAAGCACTATCTTCTAATCATAAAGGAAAGGGAAAATTTCAGTCCAATCACAAGAAGTCCCAACAAAATCAAAGTCAACGCGACAACACTAAGAAGTGTCCCATTTGTAATAGAGGGGGACATGACATCAAATATTGTTGGTACAATTCCTACAAAAAGGGTTCATCAAGCAATTCAAAACCCAATAACCAACAGGGTAACAATAATTCAAATAAAGGGAAGTCCAACAACAACAACAATCAAGGGAAAAAAATGGTAATTGGCAAAGAAAACCCAAACAACAAGGGTACATTACCGAACATGAGGATGATTCAGATGAAGGACACCACATGTATTCTGCTCAATTTGATGAAGAAACCAAGTCCACACAAGATATCTAGTATGTTGACTCAGGTGCAACTTGACACATGACTGGATGCAAGGATTGGTTCTACACACTACGTGACTCACCTAACAAGAACCATGTGTCAGTAGGTGATGAATCATCATACAGTGTCAAGGGGATTGGAAACATTTCACTACCTCTTGGAAAGCATGACTACAAAATCTACTCCAACACAGTCACCTTTGAGAAGTTGGTCAGTCTACTCCAACAAGAAGAGGCAATGAATAACAAAGATCATGAAGATGAGCAAGCACTATCTTCTAATCATAAAGGAAAGGGAAAATTTCAGTCCAATCACAAGAAGTCCCAACAAAATCAAAGTCAACACGACAACACTAAGATGTGTCCCATTTGTAATAGAGGGGGACATGACATCAAATATTGTTGGTACAATTCCTACAAAAAGGGTTCATCAAGCAATTCAAAACCCAATAACCAACAGGGTAACAATAATTCAAATAAAGGGAAGTCCAACAACAACAACAATCAAGGGCAAAAAAATGGTAATTGGCAAAGAAAACCCAAACAACAAGGGTACATTACCGAACATGAGGATGATTCAGATGAAGGACACCACATGTATTCTGTTCAATTTGATGAAGAAACCAAGTCCACACAAGATATCTAGTATGTTGACTCGGGTGCAACTCGACACATGACTGGATGCAAGGATTGGTTCTACACACTACGTGACTCACCTAACAAGAACCATGTGTCATTAGGTGATGACTCATCATACAGTGTCAAGGGGATTGGAAACATTTCACTACCTCTTGGAAAGCCTGATTGGCCCTGTCAAATTGAACTTGTTGTCTTCCATCATCTTCACAGAACTTCCTGTGATGACTAGATCATCGACATAAACAACCACAATGACAATCTCCCCCCTTGCTTTTTGAGGTAGAGATTGGGGTCATAAGGATTCCTTTCGAATCCATGACTTATGAGATGCTCATCAATTTTGATGTACCATGCCCTGGGTGCCTGTTTTAGGCCATATAGAGATTTTATGAGTGTGCATACCATCATCTCTTTTCCTGGTATTACATAACCCTCTAGCTGAGTCATATAGACTTCTTCTTGCAAATATCCATTAAGAAAGGCACTTTTCACATCCATTTGGTGGACTTTCCAACCAAATTGTGCAGCTAGAGCAAAGATCATCCTAATTGTCTTGATCTTGTCTATGGGAGCAAATGTCTCCTCATAATAAATGCCTTCTTGTTGTGCATACCCCTTTGCTACAAGCCTTGCTTTATACTTGTCAATAGTCCCATCTGATTTGTACTTAGTCTTGAATATCCATCTGCATCCAATGGGTTTCTTCCCTGGTGGAAGGTCGACAAGTTGCCATGTGTTGTTCTTCATCACTGACTGATACTCTGAATCCATGGCATCTTTCCAAGCTTTTGATTATAGGGCTTCCTGAACTATAGATGGCTCAACTGTTTCAACAACTCTGCTCATTAGGGCATAATTGACCTCTTCACGAGCTTGAATGCGAGTTCTAGGTCCAGGATTGGATGATGTGCTAGGTGCTTCATCCAAATTTGCATCTCTTATTAATTGAGTATACCATTTAGGTAACTTATTAGCTGTTCCATTGGATTATGGTGGATCCAAGTTTTCACCATCATCCAATTCATCACTATCATCTTCAGTGGGAACATCAAATTCTGTCTTCACAAGAGGTGTATTCTGCTCAATTTGATGAAGAAACCAAGTCCACACAAGATATCTAGTATGTTGACTCGGGTGCAACTGGACGCAAGGATTTGTTATACACACTACGTGACTCACCTAACAAGAACCATGTGTCATTAGGTGATGAATCATCATACAGTGTCAAGGGGATTGGAAACATTTCACTACCTCTTGGAAAGCATGACTACAAAATCACAAATGTATTGTATGTACCTGGGTTGACCAAGAATTTGCTATCAATTAGTCAACTCCTTGATCACAACTTGAAGTTGGATTTTGACATTAATAATGGAGAAAAAGTGTGCTTGATAAGAGATAAGTCAAGAGGTGCCAAGATTGTAGCAAGAGCCTCCAATGTGGGACGCATGTTCCAACTTGATTTTGTCCACAAGGATGATCAAGCTCTAGTGGCCAAAGACACACAATCTGCAAAACTATGGCATCACAGATATGGTCACATCAGTTTTGGCTATCTCCAAACACTTCAAAAGGGCAACATGGTGAAAGGATTGCCTATACTCAAGCACAACACTGACAAGTGTCACAATTGCCTAGCTGGAAAGCAACACAGAGTACCCTTCCAGAAGAACACATATAGAGCTAACGGAAAGCTTGATTTGGTGCACACCGATCTTTGCGGGCCCATGCAACCAAGTCATTCTGGATGTAAATACTTCATGCTTTGTGTTGATGACTACTCAAGAAAGATGTGGATATATTGTCTAAGAAACAAGAGTCAAGCCTTTGAGACATTTCAGAAGTTCAAAGCACTTGTTGAGAATGAAGTTGGTCGTAAGATCAAAACTCTTCACTCAGATCGAGGGGGGGAATTCACAAGCAATGAGGTTCAAGACTTACCTGGAAGCTCATGGGATTCATCGACAAATGCCTCCTACTCACCACACCACAACAGAATGGTAGTTGAGAGAAGGAATCGTACTATCATGGAAATGGTGCGATGTATGATTGATTACTCAGGTTACAAAGACATTTGGGAAGAAGCTGCAAGAACTGCAGTCTATTTGTTGAACAGAGTGCCCACAGTAGCTCTTGAAGGAGTGACACCTCAAGAAGCATGGTCAAATTGGAAACCATCAATTGCACACCTAAGAGGTATTTGGGTGTAAAGCTAGCATGCACATACCCAAGAAAGAATAGGAACAAGTTGGATATGAAAGCTGAGAAACTGATATTCATTGGATACAGTGAAGAAGAACTTGGGTATAGATTATGGGATCCGAAAGCAAAGAAAGTATACACAAGTAGGGATGTTGATTTCTTTGAGAAGAAACAAGCAGATGCTCCACTCAATGACTCAACAAACATGCAGGAAACATGGATGATAGGAAGTCAACATCAGGCTTCGTATTCTTTAAGGGATCTGGACCGATATCATGGGGAAGCAAGAAACAGAACTTTGTTTCTCACTCTTCTATAGAAGCAGAGTATCGAGCTGCAGGTGAAGCTGTTTGTGAAGCAATATGGCTACGCCGAATAATGGAAGGAATTGGTTTACCACAAAAGAAATATACTCCAGTATATGTTGATAATGAATGAGTTCTAAAGCTTGTTCGCAATCCAGTATTTCATGAGAGAACCAAGCATATTTAAGTACTGGTTCATTTCATACGCGAGCATGTCTTGAAGCACAACATACAGCTCCATTTCTTTCCTACAGCTGAACAGAAGGCAGATGTTTTCACTAAGTCACTTGCACGTGACAAATTCACACTGTTCAAAGAGTTCCTCTCCACTTCATTGGAAACTATGCAAAATTAAGGGGGGGAATGTTAGCATAATTTAGCATAGGCATATTTATTGCATTTTATTGCATTGTCTTTTATTAATAATGTGCAACATGTGCACTCTAGTCTAGTGACTTGCATTCAATATTGTTATGTTGGATAACATTCAATATTGTTATTAGTAGTAATTACATGTGCATGTGAGATGGGTCTTATCATCTCATAGTTGGTGTCTGCTAGGGTGTCATGTCTATCCATATGAGGCTGTCTAATATCTATAAATATTACAGCTCTTGAATTGTAATGTAATCTGATTTCATGATCAATAATATTTGTGAGGCTTCCGTCCCTCTTTGGTCATTGCAATCTTATTCTATTCTATCATTTGGTATCAAAGCTATACCATTATTATCAGTTTCAAGCTAAGTAATTGTATTTTAGATTCAAGAGCTTATGACAATGTAATGCCAACTAAGGTTGCAGATGCTCTGGGGCTCACGTTAACTAAAAAAATGGGAGGAATTGTTCAATGGAGAGACAATTTCATCTCTTTGGACAAATCAAGGATGCTCAAGCTGTTTTGGTAGCTTTCTCAGACAAGATATTAAAGATGGAAATCTTGGTAGCATATATTCCTATTTCTTATGGTATGCTACTCAACAAAAAATTCTGCAAGGAATTGGGTGGAGAAGTAAATATGGATTGGTCTTGTGCTCACATCCCAATCAAAGGCATGAATCAAATTTTGGAATTATAAAATAAATCCAAGTATACGGTCTCTAAATTTGAAGACCTGAGGTCTCAGATACTTTTTCAAGAATAAAATCACGGAGTTTACTATCTGGAGTTGAAAATGAATAACCCAAACCTTTAACTCATGAAAAACATGTAGAGGATGAGAAGATTTGGACTCTTGAGTTTTATGGTAGCTATTTTTATCTTGGGTCTGGTGCAGGCATAGTGCTTATTTCTCTTGAGGGGAAGGTATATTCTCATTCTTTTAAGATTATGTTTGATAACTCTAATAATAAAATATAATATGAGGTATTGTTAGGAATGGAGCAAGATTAGAAAATGGGATTAAATTTTTTTCAAGGGGAGATGTTGAACTCATCGTGAAGCAAATACAAGGTCAATATCAAGTGAAAAATACAAGCTAAGATGCTATAGAGACCATGCGTTTTCTGCCATGATGGATTTCATGGATTTTTGTATCTTTTTTATCTCATGAGATCAAAAATCTAGGGTGGATTTCTTAGCAATTACCATAGATCTTTTAAATCTGGATTATCCATGTACCATAGTTAGACAAGGTGATTATAAAGTTGAGAAATTATTTGGACCAAAAATTCTAGATAATGTAGATCAGTGGCAAGTATTCAGTGATGACAAGTAAATAACTATGTTATTAAATTAGCAAGACAACTTTGATGAGTTGTATTTTTAAGGAAGTCACTCGCTTCTACATCAAACAATGATTGGTGGGACTAATCTAGAGCTTGAAGGTACTTAGGGAATTATCCAACTAAAATGGAATAATATTCCTAAAGGTTTGGTATCTCTAGAAGATATGTTTGATAAGCATGATCAATTTTTGAAGAAAAATAAAGAGTATGGAGAAATTTCTTCATCATAAGTGCAACCATTGAATTTGGGTGTAGAAGATGAACCCAAGATGGTAAATCTTGGTAATTCTTGTTCGGATACAAAACAAGAAGCTTTCATGAGGATTTTTGAATAAATAAATTGATGTCTTTGCATGGTATTACAAATACTTAAAGATATATCAGCTTGCAGAAGTACAACATTACATTCCATTACATCCAGGTCAAAAACCTTTCAATAAAAATATTCATAAGCATAGTCCAACCATATCAGGTACAATCTTTCCTAAAATTTAGAAATTCTTAGATGCAAAGATAATTTATCCTATTCATCACTTAGAATGGTTAGCAAACATAGTACTTGTAATAAATAAGAATGGTGAAATTCGCTTATGTGTGGACTTTTGAAATCTGAATCAAGCTTCGGTGAAGGATAATTATCCTATCCTGATTATGGATCATACCCTCTAAGTGGTGACTAGATCAGAGATGTTATCTATGCTTGATGGTTTTTCTGGCTACAATCGAATTCAGGTAGCTGAAGAAGATCAATATAAGACAAAATTCACCATACCATGGGGAACTTTCACTTACCAAAAGATGCCCTTTGGGTTGATCAATGCTGGAGATACTTTTCAAAGGGTGATGGAATTGGCATTTTCTCACCTCAAAGATAAAAGCATACTAGTGTACCTTTATGATCTAACAATATTTTCTGAAAGC